>CM046038.1:6602685-6707685 GCA_025215565.1 Flaveria ramosissima | reverse complement strand
AAGGCAACAATACCTTTAACATACCAGGGAATTCTCTTCAAACACTGATAATGGGTGATGGTTGGAGCTTGAAAGAACCAAGTAACCAAAATCATGGCATAAACAATATCTAGAATGGTCATTATTCAATGTTAGTTTAAAACAAATAACATCTGTATATTGTACAAAAGAATGCATTAGTTTAATCAAATAATTTTTTATTTAAATGCTATGTATTGACCTTAATAGTGACATACTAATCAATATTTAACTCCTCAGACAACTTATCTTACCAAATAGTCTTAAATGGCATAAAAGAAAATCCACAAAGCGTGCCATTAAGTCATTGCATTTTGTAACTTTGGTATTTTTATTCAAACAAAGTTTGTTTACACTATCAACATACTTATAACTTGTGGAATTAAAACCAAGAGTGGCATTTTGAATATAGTAATCACCACGTTCTTCAAGAAACTTGTCAAATTCAGCGATACATGTTTTTAGGACATTAGCTTCAAGCTTACTATCAGGAATGCATAATGAAAATGTATGATATTGATATTAAGCAATTAGGTATTTATATTTGTATGTTATATTGTAAAGTACATGTTCTTCCATTATAATCATCTTAATTGAATATATCTCTTTAGGGTTTCTAAGATCCTTTCTTTTCTACAAGCAAATTATTTGCACCTTCATTTTATAGTCATCTTTACACAAATTAACATTTTAATGATTGTTAGGTGTTTAGGATCCATGACTCTGTTGGAGAATATTAGAATGTAAAAAACTGAATCAAGCAACAGTTGAAGAATAATTTAATAGTCCATACTATTAGAATCAGATTGTTCCATTAATTGTATTATGAATAGTTCATACTATTTAATAAAAAATAGACATAAAGTTGCATCAATCTTATTGTTTTATAGCTTAATAATCATATTTAATAAAACTGTTACAGTTCATGTACATACTTTTTGCTCTTGAGGATACATTTCATAAGAGATTGAATAATCTGTATTTTTTTAGGAAAACTGATGTGGTAATAAAAATAATTCTTACTAAATTTGTTTTGGTGCATAATACAATAACTTTTGATGCAAATCGAAAAACTTTCTCAATCAATGGCTTGAGTATAGATTTCTTATAGTGATATATGATTTTGGTTCATAATCTCTCTGTTATAATATAACTTGGCATTTTATAAAATTTGTAACATATATCCTTTCTAATTCTGTTATATTATTAATTTCAACTTTTGTGTGTAGCAAATCTTGTCTTCCTACATAGTATGTTTAAATAGATTTAACATTATCTTTCCAACCTCATATTCTTATGTTCCTTCTTATTCTGCTCAACTCTATAACTCTGTTTCTTATATTGTATCTTATTGATTACACACATAGTTTAACTTTGCTATTAACTTTTGTTCCTATTAGAACTCTATTCATAATACAAGTAATTGAGGTTAGTTTTGTTTAAAACCCCTACACTCATTTATCGTGCAGCTATCAGTTTATTTTTTTGTTTCAAAGCATTAAACTCATTCAAAAATTTACAGTTATGTTTAAATAGATTAATTAATTTTCCAATATCTAAAGTTACTCAAGAGGATATATATTGTTATGTTTAAATAGATCATTCTAAAAAGCTAAGATAGAGTTTCAAAACAATTTCACCATATTCCAAGCAAACCTAGTAATAATATAGCACTACATATAAAAAGAAATAAAAAAAATTAAAAAACAGAAGAATGTCATACCTCTTCAAAGATAGAGTGTTGAAGCAGATCACCTTCAAATCAAAAAAATGAAAGTAAAATAATATTAATCCAAAAAACACAATTGTAGATGATGATAAGTTAAATCGTAAACGCAGAAGATGAAAGCTCAAATATTACAAAACATAAATACCTATTCTTCAAGAAAATTTGATGAAAGCGAAGCCAAAATCACGACCGTTGAAAGCGAAAAAGTCTATTGAAGGCGATAAGAGGCTTTATAAAGACAAAATCGTGACTGTCGTAAACGTTGGATGGTTGTGAAATCTTTCAAAATTGGGTATGATTTCATTTCCAAACAAATACCCATGAATTCCTTGAAATTGGAGAGTACTCGATGAAGAAATCCCGTAACTTTGGTCAAAATTCAAATAGAAACCGAGCATTTTATGAAAACACACAATCAATTAATCGATTTCATAGATGAAGAGCATTATAGATGATTTCTAAAATTTTTGTTGCTGGATTATTTGAAGAAAGGATAACAACTTGCACTCTAATTTAGTGTTAAATTTCAAAATATCTCCAAAATGTTTCGTGTACCAGAATGATTGACTTTCTGTCAAATAAACCTAGGCTAACATTGAGAACATATACATTTTTAGACGGGAATTGAAGAAAGTAGAGCGTTAAGAAAAGGCCACAAGTCTTGCATGAACACATGCAAGAGGTGGCGGCTCAACTACAAACAAAACCTCTAGAGATGAGAAAAAAACTAAGTTGTTGAAACCAAGCACTTGGGGCTTGTTTTCAGCCCATATAATGCTTTTTTGAGACGAAACACGTGATCCAAAACTCAAAACCAGGAGGTTGTTCCATATACACAAGTTCACTTATATGTCCATGAAGGAATGCCTTATTGACATCAAGCAAATGAAGTGTCCATATGTTAATAACAACTAATTAAAGAACAATACAAACAGTTGAAGCTTTAACTATGGACGGAATGTGTGAGAATAATAAAGTCCGGGAACTTGGCTAGAGTCATGCAACAAGTTGAGCTTTATACCGTTCAATAAAGGCATCAACATAATATCAAAACAACTATTTAGAGCAACCATGTTATGATCTTTGGGTAAAGGGACTAACAACCAAGTATTTCTAACCGAAGAGTGGTCACTTCTTTAACCATGGCCTCCATCCATTGAGGGTTTTTTTCAACAGACTTAAACCTTATTGGGTTAATATATGCAAACAAAGTCAAGTAGATGCCGTGTGATTGAACATGTACTAGATCAGTCTTATGTTTAGGTTTAAAATTTCTCAGCTTTTGTTGGATCGAAAGGAAGGAAACAAGACTTTTCTATTCATTGGCATATAGCAAATGCGAATATTTGCTAACTGTTTACTAACAAGGACAAATAATACTTGAATGAAAACAACACAAAAAGTTTTTTCAAAGTATTCACTGATTACACATAAAATAAGAAAGAAAGTGCAATGTGGGCCGAAAGTGGAGAAACAAGGGATTCCTAATTTCAAAGTCATCACTGATTTATTATCTCTAGTTTTCTAATACATTCAAAACAAGGGATTTCTAATTTCATAAGTAACATTAAAAAGTGTTATCCTAATAAGATATATAAGGTATATATGAGAAATAATGGCTCATTAATACGAGATGAAGACCGGATGATGATGTTAAGAACATCCTACGGTTAAACCTTAGATGGAGAAAAACAAAAAACAACATTGTGATCATCCCCACTCTCATAAGATGAAGATATACATTATTAGATCGTTTTAGGATTAGTAATAAGAAAATTTTTATGAAAATAATTGATAGATGCAGATTTACCGGTAATCAATACTAGCAACTCCCACATAATATAGAAAGAACAATGAAAACAGTAAACTAGTATTACTTCAAGTTCTTTGTATATTTCACACAATTGATTGCAGATTAAAACATCATTACAAAATAGCAAGTTTAAAAGTGTAACCTATCAACTATTCACATTGAGAGGTTATATCTTAAGAACTACAGCCGCCTGCATGGAGACAACAAGCTCAAAAAAATTCTAGAAAAATTATCTAAGTCGTTTATTCTAGAGTTTGATATCAATAACTACTATAGTCATCGATCTACACAATGTGGCATACCATGATTGTGTCCTCTAATTGGTTTACCAAAAGTAACACACACAACAAACAAAATCGCTATGCAAATGAGCAGATGATCTTCATCTGGTGCGGCATTAAGGTTGTTCCATTACTTATAGAAGCTGACATAGGACATCTCATTAAAAGTTGAATATTCATCAGAATCAGAAGTGTTGTCAGAAATATCTATTCAGTCAAAAGTGTCTTTCTTATTAAAATGAGCCTATGTATCAGAAGCACACAAAGTCTTAAAATAACTGTTTTTTATAATTGAATTGATTTCTTTGGAAGCTTTATTTATGCAGAAGCAGTTCTTCTAGTAGACAATTTGTTTAATAAATTAAATGTGTTTTGTGTAACATCAGCCTCACATATTTTACCATAATCCAATTAGCAACATTTGGCAGTCTAAATCGTCACATATAAAACAATAAAGCTTGTATATATGCTTTCAGTCTATTTAGCCTCTTAGCTCATTCTTTAATCCAATTAGCTGGATGTGTGGGGAACCCAAAGTAAATGAAACATCCAAACACAAGGGTCATGACTTAATTATTGTAACATATAAACAACAAAGCTTGTATATATACTTTCAACCCATTTAGCCTATTAGCTCATTCTTTAATCCAATCAGCTGGATGTGTGGGAACCCAAACTAAATGAAACATCCAAACACAAGGGTCATGACTTAATTATTGTTTAACAAAATATATAAATTTTCATTTTGACATTTTTCACAACTAGCTACGTCCTGGAATTCATACATAGAGTGCTAATGTAAACTTTATAAAACAAACTTAGTTGCTACCACATATATTATTTTCCTAAGTTGAAAAACAAATTACTTTTGCACTTTTGGTATTATAGCTTTAAAACCAAAACTAATCTAGAAATTTCAAGAATTCATACAAGAGGTTTTACATATCAATTGTTGGGTTTTTTACATATGATTTAAAAATCATTTGCAATTGAAGCTTGAAACATGTTAATCTTTTAACACTTTTAGACTAGGATTCATATACATTCATAGGGTGTTGGAAACAACAACCTCTAAAGAGAAGTGGTAGATCTTTATAAATGATGGATGAGCTTCTAAGATATCAATACCAAGCAACATTCATTCAAGTGAAGGTAGTCAAGATCACCAAGTCAAGATATTCATGTGGTTTATTAAAGATCAAACGTACAACAACATAGAAGATTTCTTGAACGAACTTATGCTCAAAGCAACTCTATGATTTAGAGAGGTTTTGTACCAGTTTTTTTTACCGACATTACCTAACTTCTCTATCCTTTTTCACTAACCTCTCTCTCCTTCACATCAGCGTCATATCAGATGTCTTACATTCCTTCATTCCCTTCTTCAACTTAGGGTCTCGATGTTCTCATACTTAAACCATTTTTCATTTAATTAGTTAAAACGAATAAGCTAATATAATATATAATACTAATATAAATATGATAATTATAAATACGTTAACATTTCCATAATTAAAATAAAATCACAAGATAATATCATAATAAGGGGAAAAAAATCCAGACTCATTCTCCGTCATCACCAAGGTTGTGCTATTTCGTGTTTTTAAGTTACAAGCGCAAGCGTCTCTTGGGCTTTTGAATGGCTACCGCCTAATGTGTCATTTGACCTCAGTCGTTCCAGGCAAAAGGATTCGTTCCTGGACTTAGGTTAGAGCAAGAAGGCTACGGTTAAAAACTACCGACATGACAATATCAAAATTAGAAAGCTAGATCATTTCCGTAATGCTTTAGTGTTGAGATTATTCTAATTTGGTCTTGATAAATTGCAAAAAATAAGTTCAAAATAAAATATTCAAAATACTAACAATATTTATATATATTAATTTAACCTAATAGGAACTCTTATAATTAATTTAACCTAATATGAACTCTTATAAAATTTTAGTGACCTGATTGGACAATATAAAAATATTAGTGACCTGATTGGAACAAATATAACTATTAGTAGGAACACTCCTAAAACTTGTTACTGTTTTTGTGAAGTTTTCCTTTTTATAAGGTATGGTATGTATTTTATAATTATCCATCCTTGTATAAAAAAATATACTTATGTCTTATAAAACTTATGCATAAAATTATTTGATAAATTTTCTTAATAACTTTTGTGTTGGATCTAGAAAGGCTGGTGCAACCAAAACCAAGTCACTTAGAAGATTTTTGTACAACAATCAAAGGACTTTCGAAGCTAAGTATGGAACTTCCGAAGGAAGAAGGAGGTCTTCCGAAGACAAAGTGTAAAGCTTACTTCCGAAGGAAAACTCCAACTTCTGAAGACAAAGAACCTACTTTCGAAGATCAAGACTCAAAAAGAAAGATCTAAAGTCAACTTCCGAAGTACAGAAGTCCTCAAAGCCTCGGAAGTATAGAAGCCTCTTCTGAAGTATAAGTGGCTTCGGAAGAACAAGTTCTTCCGAAGCCAACTTACCTTCGGAAGACACTCCTATTATCCAGTGGACATAAGTATGGTCTCTCTGACACTCCGCTGCAAATCTCTGAGATACTGCATGGCGTTTTCTCAAAAGCCATGTAGTTGACCATACTTTAATCCACTGTTTACCTTATTATGTTAGTACAGTTGTCATCTTTAGTTGGTGATAAAAGGTAAGTCATGGACATGTCATGACTACCATATCTTAGATAATACTTTATCTAAAATACCTTAACTTTAGTATTGTAGTATATGCTTTAGTCTTAGGTTTCCAGCTGGTATCAAAGTATATCCGGCTGTAGGATCTAGTATATATAGTTTCTCATTGTAACTCTTGTTTCATGCTTGTAAGAGTCTTGTAATATCTTGAGTTGAGAAGTAATATATACAAGTGCCTTGAAAATTTATTTCTGCGTGTTCCTTTGCTACTTATTATATTATTATCAACTCTTGTAAAAGACATTACTTCATCTGATTTGAATGTTTCCATAAGTGAGTTTGAGAGAAATACAAGTGTTTAAGTGACAAACCCGATCCTGCAATTGGTATCAGAGCTTTTTAGGCTCTTGATTGTGACATCTTACCATCCTAATCAACATGTTTTTCACTCCTCCTTATACCTCATAAAAAATGGCCCTCAACAAATCTGAACTAGAGATAGGGACGATGACCAAAGCACCCATCATCACCCCTGAAAACTTCACGTCTTGGAGCAGAAGAATGGAAGGCTTCATCAGGTATCAAGACAACAAGATGTGGTAATCCATTGTCAATGGTCCGTATAAGCCAAAAGTCGCTGGTGGAAACAGTGGCATGATTGAAAAAGCCGTTGAAGATTATTCTGATGAAGACAGGAAGAAGCTTGACATCGACAGCAATGCTATGATTGTTCTTATGACTGCAATTCCAAACTCTATCATGGTGGGGTTTGAGCATTGCAAGTCTACCAAAGAACTCTTTGATGCGCTTGCTCAAATGTACTCAAGCTCAAATGACTCCAAGAAGGACTCACTGAAGCAGCAGTTCGAGAACTTCACCTATGTTGCTGGAGAGACTCTTAGCCAGCAATATTTCAGGTACATGGATCTCATTTCTTCTATTCAATCTGTGGTAATTGCTCATGAACTTAGAGACCTTACAAGAAAGTTTATGAGTGCATTACCCAATGAGTGGACATTCTACTACGTCTCTATCAAGAGAACAAAGAATCTGAATGCACTCACCATGACCGAACTCTATGGGATCCTTGATGGATACCGTTTGGAAATGGAAAGTAAGAGGGGTCATCAGACAAGCAGACCCTTGAGTCTTCCTGCTAGCAACGCTTTAATGGTTGCTGAAGGCTCAGGGATCTCCCAGCCTCAACAATACCTGACTTACACCCAGCAGCCATCTTGTTCCTCTGGGCCATACATCACATTTCCTGAGACTCCAAGGTCTCAACAAGCTCAGCAAAGCTCCTTTCAGGACAGCTGTGCTTTTGTCTCAGGAAGTGGACACTCAAATGATTATCAATACTGTTTTGATGATCTAGAGTGTTTTAGCCCGGATGACGTGGAATACGTGGACATAGTCCAATAAATGGCTCTTCTAACCTACAGTGCAAAGAAGTTCTTTAAGAGAACTGGAAGGCAATTTCCTAGAACCCAATCAACAGCAAATTTGGGTTTGACAAAACCAAGGCCAAATGTTACAAATGTAATCAACTTGGTCATTTTGCAAGGTATGCAAGGCTCCCAAGTCCAACCCGGGAACCCCACAGGCCTCCACACATCCCTCCATACCAAAGCCCACTGGAAAGTCAACAGAAACTGCTGCAATGGCTCAAGAAGTTGACTGGAGCTTTATGATACAGGATATGACTCCTGCTCAAGCACTCATGGCCGGAACAGATGAAAACAAGGTATATGAACATCTCTGTACTCCTGCCTGTATTGCTAAGATTAACTGTATCAGGACTACAATATGAAGATTAAATCTGATATTGAGTCTTTAAATGTTTTAAAATCTAACTTTAAAAGGGCTGAATCTGACTACCAAAGAAAAATTAAGGAGTTAGAGAAAACTGTGTCCCTATTAAAACATGAACATACAAACTATAAGACTCAGATAAATGATTTAATATCCAAATTTACTGAGGCTCAAGCCCAGCTTGTCACTGCTGAGGCTCAAGCCAGGAAGTATGCTATTTCGGAGCAAAACTTCCAAGCCATTCTTGCATCATCCTCTTACTCAAAACTTTGTTACCAAAACAAAGGTGGGTTGGGAACCAATAAAATTGCTCCACCACACTCTTATGAGTCTATAAGACAACCAAGGTGTGATACTGAAAAGCAAGAGGTTCCATCTGCTGACCCACCTTCTCAAGAGTCAAAGAATGATGCAACTATGGAGACCATCACAGGGAAGAACCAGGTAATTATGCCCTCCCCTGCCAATGATGATCAAACCCTGACCACCAAAGCCAGAAGCAGCAGAGCTAAGGCAGCCAGAAAAACTGCCAAGAAAGTGGCTGAGTCCAAGCTTAAGATAGACCCAAAGCAAAAGGGTGTATTTATCTCAGCTGGATTCCAGGTGGTTAGAAATTCTGATTCAGGAAAGGGGTGCAGTACCAGTACTCCTATCCTACCAAAGGATCAGAAATTAAAGGGAAAGGTTGCTGATGAAGAGAAAAAGAACAAGAAACAGCAATCCTCACACTCCCCAAAGGTTAACATTGCATGCATAATGTGTGGTTTGCAAAACCACATGGCCAAAGATTGTTACTACAATCCTGCAAGCACACATTATGCAAATAATGTTAAAAAGGAAGGAGTCAGGGAAGGTTTCTCATTTGGACCATATCAAATGATTCAAGTGATGAAAAAGGGAAAGCTTGTTTCCGAAGCAAAGTTTCTTTCGGAAGAAGATTCTTCTTCCGAAAGGAAAAAGGCTTCGGAAGCTAAAGCTGTAAAACTCAGAAAAGCAAAAGAGTCCCCTTGAAACCATCCCAGAAGAAGACTGCTTCGGAAGAAAAGGTGGTGAAGGTTTCTTCCGAAAAGAAAGAAACTTTGGAAGAATGCCAAGCTACAAAAGCTTCAACAAGCTCATCCTCTATGATCAACCAAGGGATGGAATGGAAGATCAAGGAAGATGCTATAGCCAAGAATTTTACTGTCTACCAGCTGTGCCTTTCTATATGGGGATATAGATAGGGAAGTCTATGTATGCCAACCTTCAGGATTTGAAGATCCACAGCATCCCAACTATGTGTGCAAATTGGATAAAGCTCTATATGGGTTGCACCAAGCACCTAGGCTGTGGTATGAGACATTGTCTCAGTTTCTCCTGAAGAATGGTTACACTAAAGGTACCATTGATAAGACTCTTTTCATAAGAAAGTCTGGGAAAGACATCTTGCTCGTTCAAGTCTATGTTGATGATATCATATTTGGTTCCTCAAATGACCAAATGTGTAAAGAGTTTGAGAGCATTATGAAGAAGAAGTTCGAGATGAGTTCCATGGGAAAAATGGACTTTTTCTTTGGAATTCAAGTAAAGCAGATGAAGGAAGGGTTCTTTATCAATCAATCTAAGTATGTCAATGATATCTTAGAACGATTTGATATGAAGGATTGTAAAGCAGCAAAAACACCTATACCCAGAAACCACAATCTCTGCCCTGATTCTGAGGGGGAGGATACTGATAAACATCTGTACAGAGCGATTATTGGTTCTCTGATGTATCTTACAGCAAGTAGACCTGATATCATGTTTGCAACTTGCATTTGTACAGATATCAGGCTGCTCCAAAGGTGTCTCACCTAATAGCTGTCAAAAGAATTCTTAGATACCTCAAAGGAGCACCTAAACTAGGTCTCTGGTATTCAAGAAATAGTTATTTCAATCTCTATGGTTACTCTGACAGTGATTATGGTGGCTGCAACATCAACAAGAAATCAACATCTGGTGGATGTCAATTTCTTGGTGGAAGGATCATCTCATGGCAATGCAAGAAGTAATCCTATGTCTCTACATCAACTGCTGAAGCTGAATACATTGCTGATGCTAGTTGTTGTGCTCAGCTACTATGGATTCAAAACCAGATGATAGACTACGGATTCAACTTCATGAGCACTCCCATCCACATTGACAACAACAGTGCTATATCCATTACTGAAAATCCAGTGAAGCACTCCAAGACTAAGCACATTGATATCAGGTATCATTTCATTAGAGATATTTATGAGAAAAATCTTATCAAACTAGTCAAAGTTGACTCAAATGAACAATATGCTGACTTGTTCACTAAAGCCTTTGATGAACAAAGATTTAAATATCTTATTACAGCTATTGGGATGAAAAACATTGATTAGTTGATCTCATTTGAAAAACTTTTAATGTGTAAAGTCTCATGCCAAAACAATCTAAGCCCTGTTACAAAAGATCTTTTTCTAAATTTTATCTAAGTATGAATTCTTCCAAAGAGAAATTAACCCTCGAAAGATATTTTGCATATCTTCCGAAGCAAATTTCTCCCAGGATAATTTTATTCTCGGAAGAGTGTTAAGTCTCGGAAGAAGCGATTGATTTCATATCAGATCTACTCCCGAAGCTTATAACACACTCCACTTGAAAAGCAACATATACTCTCGGAAGTAATCAATTTACCTTCGGAAGTAAATTTGCCTTCGGAAGAATATTACCTTCGAAAATGCTTTATACTCGGAAGAAAGATTTTACTATGTAACGGAAATCTTTTGGGCCCCACTCTGTAAAAAGTAAAGATTTTGTTAATGATGTCGGATTATTTAAATGGACTAACCTTACCGCCCATGTCACATCTTCCACTGAAACCTCACATCGTCTTATCCAAAACCCCCTTTAAACCGCCATTCCACCCATTTAAATACTTCCGGTTAATCACTTACATCCTTTTTGCCCAAATTACTGACCTAAAAGCTTCTTCATCTTCAATTTACCCTATTCCGAACTATCTCTCTGTAATCTTCTTCAATGGCACTAAACCCTCAGCACAACCAAGTCACACTCCTTGATTCTTCAAGGGATGTTGACTTCTCAGACATCATCTCTTTTCTGACCCAATCTTCGTATTACACCGCTCTGACTGTAAACCCCACGATTTACTCAAACCAAATGTCTGAAATGGTCAGATTGAAACCCTAAATGGGGTTCGTGTTATTCGATCAAGCATCTGTGGCCAGGAGTTGGTCATATCTGAACAGATCATCAGGGAGCATCTTGAGCTTCATGATGAGGGCACTCCAATGGAATTCCCCAAAACAGATTTGGACAATTCTTATCTCCAAATGGGATATGGTGGAGATGTCAGCAGGTCAACTGTCTACAAATTCAACTTCTCCTACAAATGGAAGTTCCTGCTGCATGTGGTTCTTCACTGCCTGTCTAATAAATCTGGGGGATGGGATCAAATCCCATATGAACTTGGGTGCCTAGTTCATGGGTTGGTAAAAAGCCTCCGCTTCAACTATTCAAGGTTTGTGCTGACTAACCTAATGAGAAATCTTCAAAGGGACACATTCTTCATGTATCCCAGGTTTCTCCAGCACATAATCAACTGTGAGCTGGACCAGGGCAAGCTTGTCTGTGCAGCTGCTCTGACTGCTCCTCAAATGAGGCCGACCATCTTCAAGATTTTGAAGAGAGTGTCCATCAACTTCACCGGAAGAGATACTGCACTTCTTCCAGGTATGATTGAGCCAATGTCTCCTGGTGACATCCCTGTTAACCCCACAGGTGATGAACCCACACCAGTAACTACCCTCACTCTGCCAAATCTACCTTCTCCACCCATTACCTTTACTTATCAGAGACGTCACAAACGAACCCTTGTTCAATCTACTCTGACTGAACAAGCTCCTCATGTTCTACCCAAAAAGGCTAGAGTGGAACAAAGGGCTCCCACTCAGCCTGAGGTCCAACCATCCTTCACAATTGACCTCAATATGAGTCTTGAGTCTCCTCAGTCTCAGACCTATGAGCCCGAAACCGAAGCTGATAGCCCTCAGAGAGAGTCGCTATACTCCCCTGAGCAGCCAAAAAGGGATAACCCTATCACAGACTCAATGCCTTTAGACATTGATCAAAGTCCCGGGTCATTAGGTTTCACTTCCATATCCTTTACTGACCTTTTTATTGGAGCTGGTGAAGAGATTATGTCTCTTAAGGGCAATGAAGTTGATCCACAACACCCTCTCAAGGATCAACAGAGCCTAGAGAGACCTCTTATCTCTAGCCCCCATCGTAAACCTTTACTGAGGTGAGTCCCACTGATGTGGAGGGGACTCATGTAGATTCAGCTGCCACTACTGAAGGAGCCTCAATGGATCCTCAGGACATTGGTAACATAACTAAGACTGAATCTACAGCAACCATGCCTTTTGATGACTCTGAAAGAGACATCATTGTGCAAGGGAAACCAGGGCGCCAAGAAACCACATCTGGTGGTGAGGATGAACATACAAGGTATGTTACCTAATCTCCCCATGATTCTTGAAAAGAAGATGAGGGAAGAATGCAACTCACTATTCAAGACCTACTTTCTAAAGTCTCAAATCTTGAATCTAAGGTTAGGACTTTAGAGGATAGGTCTGCCACTCAGCAACTTGAGATTGAAACTCTCAAGGCCAAACTAGCTGAGAAACAGATTGAGAGGTCTGTTAGGCATGTACCAACTCAGGTCTCCTTGACCTCTTCCTCTAGCTCATCAAGCTCTCAGGATGATGCTACCAAAAAAGGGGAGAGTGTTCAGAGACAAAGTCAAAGACAGGAGGAAACCCAAAGTCAAGCTCTCACTTCCTTGAGCTCAAAGTATCCTGTGAAACAAGCTGCAATTTTCCCTGAGCCTCCTCCAGTTGTTTTTCAAGTGGATCAAAGGATGCTCCAAGATCTCAATAGGTTCTTTAACAAGTTCCTATTGGAATCTCTTATAGAACAGCCAAGCCCTGATATGTCTGTGATCTACTTCGGAGCTCAAGAGCTTCAAAGGTTAAATGCACCTTCTACCACTATTGAGGAAGTTGGTCAACCTAAGGTCCAAGTGGAACCTGAGATTAACTTCAAAGGGGAAACAAGGACTGATGGCCCAGCAACTGAAACAGTTGGGACAGATAGTGCATTTTCGCAGACTTTCGAAGCACAATTCAAAGCCTCGGAAGAACAATTTCAAACTTCCGAAGCTGAGATTGCTGCTGCGGAAGGACTATTCTCATTATCCGATGATCTAATAGTCACAGATGCAATCCTGGAACTTGCATATGAGGTTAATAGGGAGGACTTTCTCACCCAACCCTTAGCTCTGACATCAGCATTAACTCTAGCTCCCATCTCTACTTCTCAACCTGAATCTTCCATTCAAGAACCCCCAAAGTCTAGTACTTCCGAAGACATCAAAGGAAAGAGGATATGACTTCGGAAGAGCTTCAAGAGGAAGAAAGGTTGGAGAAACTCAAAAGAAAAGGTAGGCTTCCAACTGGAAAACTACTAGCTGCAAGTACCAAAGCAGCTGCAGCCAACCAGGAGGCAGTCAACAACCGAAAAAGAGTAGAGATCATCGATAGACTTGTTGGTCTAGGAGCTGCAACTGAAGGTGCACTCTTGTTACCATTAGAGGAGTTAATAGAGCTGGAAAAGGCAACCTTGCTGCTAAAACAGCAAAAAGAAGAAGCTGCAAGGTTGGCCTTAGAAGAAGAAAGGGAGAGGAAAGAAAGAGAAGCTGATCTGCAGCTCAGGAGGGAAAGGATAACCTTCCTAACCTCCAGAGGTTTCTCTCAAGAAGAATTGTCTCCACTTAACAATGATACGATCTTATGGCTCTTCAACAAAGAGCAAGATCAAATGGAGAAAGAGAGAAAGAGAGCTGCAAGGGAAAAGCTGTTGCAGAAGAAGAAGAAGGAAGAGGAAGCAGGACTGACAGCTGCCAAGAAGATAGGTGAGAAGGCCTGGATGAAGAGCTATCTCAAGGCTCATGGCTTCTCTGGCAGGTAGGTGGGTCCTATGTTAGAAAAGACTCTCCAGCGGCATGTTAGTGACATTAAGGCTGACATTCGATCGTGGAAGAGGAAGGAGATGTATAGAAGGGGATAGGGGATGACCTTCAAAGCAACCACTCAACCTAAACTTCAAACCCAACCTTAACCTGAACCTATACCCTTTTCATTCCCAATCAAAACCGAACCAACCTCTGAACCATACACCCCTGAACCTACATCATCACCCTTACCAACCTCTTCACCTCAACCACCTAAATTACCCATCCTCCAACCCAAAACTCTAGCCAGAACCCAAACACCTCAACCTACCTATCAACCCAGCAAACCATCCCCTCAGCCTTCTAAACATCTCTCCTTGGAAGAATTCAAGGCAGTCAAGACAAAGCTCATAAACTGCATAACACTGAGTGATATCTCCTGTGAGGAGGATTCAGTCAATTTGACCTATGTTGACGGATCCTCAAGTTCCCTCACTAGAGATCAATTTCTTGATCTGCCCAGAGGAACTTTGGACCAAGCTGCAAATCTCCTTGGCCTCAATTCAGAAACTTTGAATGAGGAAGAAAAGAAGCTAAGGAGAAGGCTGGTGACTCTACTGGATACTAAGAAAGGAGACAGGATGCCAAGACAACCTCTTGCACCTAGAAAGACGATCATCCAGTGGAGGTTTGAAGACTCTTCTCATAACTTTGCTGTTGAAAGAGAGAATGGAGAGCTCAACAGGCTGAGTGCCTCATCTCTGCTACACTTGAGCAGGTTTGACATTGCTGAGTTAGCAGAGAAGCCATTCTCCAACCCTTCAAACTCTGATGTAGCTGCCCATATCAGAAATCATCTAGGCAGCCTTCATATGGCCGAGCTAACTGCTAAAAGCAAGGTTAAAGAAGAGTTGAAACTGAGAGAGGAGGAGGAAAGGAAGGGATCAGCAACCAAAGGCAAAGCCTTTCTACAAATGGTTGAAGGTCCTGAACTTGAATCCATAGTTAGATGGGAGTATGACTATAACTCCCGTCAACTAACTCTCTTCAGGGGGACACAACATAGGGTACATGTCATTCAGAGTGATAGACTGGATCTCCTATCCACCAATGACTTGTACAAGCTTCTCAGCACCACTTCAGGGAAGAACAAAGAGACAGACAAATACCTTTTGTCCCTGGTGCTGAAGGCTTTGAGAAGCAGAAATAAGTGAGGTTTTGGTAGCATCAGCCTAGGGGGAGTTTGTTGGATCTAGAAAGGCTGGTGCAACCAAAACCAAGTCACTTAGAAGATTTTGGTACAACAATCAAAGGACTTCCAAAGCTAAGTATGGAACTTCCAAAGGAAGTAGGAGCTCTTCCGAAGACAAAGTGTAAAGCTTACTTCCGAAGGAAAACTCCAACTTCCGAAGACAAAGAACCTACTTCCGAAGATTAAGACTCAGAAAGAAAGATCTAAAGTCAACTTCCGAAGTACAGAAGTCCTCAAAGCCTCGGAAGTATAGAAGTCTCTTCCGAAGTATAAGTGGCTTCGGAAGAACTTGTTCTTCCGAAGCCAACTTACCTTCGGAAGACACTCCTATTATCCAGTGGACATAAGTATGGTCTCTCTGACACTCCGGTGCAAATCTCTGAGATATTGCATGGCGTTTTCTCAAAAGCCATGTAGTTGACCATACTTTAATCCACTGTTTACCTTTTTATGTTAGTACAGTTGCCATCTTTAGTTGGTGACAAAAGGTAAGTCATGGACATGTCATGACTACCATATCTTAGATAATACTTTATCTAAGATACCTTAACTTTAGCATTGTAGTATATGCTTTAGTCTTAGGTTTCCAGCTGGTATCAAAGTATATCCGGTTGTAGGATCTAGTATATATAGTTTCTCATTGTAACTCTTGTTTCATGCTTGTAAGAGTCTTGTAATATCTTGAGTTAAGAAGTAATATATACAAGTGCCTTGAAAATTTATTTCTGCGTGTTCCTTTGCTACTTATTATATTATTATCAACTCTTGTAAAAGACATTACTTCATCTGATTTGAGTGTTTCCATAAGTGAGTTTGAGAGAAATACAAGTGTTTAAGTGACAAACCCGATCCTGCATTTTGTATATTATGATACAAGGAAAAATATAAATTAATCAATCACATGATTTAATTCACTTACAATGAATCATTTATGCATGTACATCTTTTATACTTTAATATTCCACGTATTAAATATATAATAATCTAATATAAATTTATATATTATTTATGTTCATTATTTACTTAATAATTACAAGATCAATCTGGAACGTGATATGACATTTAAAATGTATTTAAATGCATACTTAATTATGTTAATACTAGCTTTAGTAAACTCGTGTATTACAAATGTTGAATTAATAAAATATTAAATAAAATAAAAAATTATTAATTATAAAACAATATATTAGGACATGACATAATTGGAATTACGTATGAGTAATAACTATAAATAATAAAAAAATAATATGAACTTTTAATTTCTTTTTTGTTTTTTTCAAAGGTAAAGTAAACATTTTGTTTCAAAATAATGTTTTAAAAAATTTTCATTTTTTAAAATTTCCTTACTATAACTTTCTATTTTAATTATTTTTTTATAAAAAGTTTACTTTAAAAAACTAATTTTAAAATATTACATAAAAATAGTTTAATCTTTTAGAAAAAAAATCTTTTTATAAAAAACTATTTCTGTAGAAATAACATTAATAAAAAAATCTCTTTTTTAATTTATTAAAAAACTAATTATAATGTAAAAATAAGTAAATTATATAATTAGTAATTAATTTAGTTATTTAATAGTAGAGAGAAGCGAAAAAAGTTTGATAAAAATACAATGTGATGTTGACATGTGGCAGTCTCGTTTACCCTTTTATTAGATAGAAAGATTCTGTACATTTCTTGTTGGCTCTTAACCTCTTATAAAGTACTTCTTAGCTATTCATAAGTGCACGAGATGATAGTTTGGGTTTAATATCTTTAAGGTCTTATGTTCAAACTAACTTTAAGGGGTTCTAATGATGAATTCTTCTTTCATGATGTTTCTAGATGAGCTAGCTTGGAACGTCAAAATCATTATAAATACTTGACATCTTGTCTCAAGAAAGGGTCCTAATATAGGGACACCCCTTCTGATAAATCGACACCCACCTATACGCCGCGTATGGGTCCATACGCGGCGTATAGTTCCCGCCCATAAATGCCAAATATTCCACGTCACATCAGAAGTTGTCGTGGAGGCTATACACGTCGTATAGCGTCATACGGCGCGTATAGCCTTTTTCAGACGGCAAAACTGGCAAAGTCAAATCAGTCATTCAGCATGGCTATACGCCGCGTATGGGCCCATGCGCGGCGTATAGACCTGGGTCGTATGGGTGGGGTGTAGGTCCACCGACACCTCGTATAGTCCGATACTACACGTATTGTTCGTCGATTTCTCTACATTCATGTATGTATTATTGTTCTTACATCTTTATTGTGTTAATCGTACGCTAATTTAAACATTAAAGTAGTGTTTTATGTGTTAAAATCGTTGATTTAAAACTGCTTATATGAACTATACGTGGCGTATAGCACTATACACGGCGTATAGTTCGAATATTGAGAAGCTATACGCTGCGTATAGCACCATACGCGACATATAGCTCATAGGTTGAAGATGGGTTTGGGTGGGTGGGTGGGTGGGCTATACGCGGCTAACGCACCATACGTGGGCGTCCTATACGCGGCGTATAGGTCTATACGTGCAATCATCGTTTTAAAATTTGTTTTCTTATGCAGATATGTCTTCCGATTCTGAGATTGAGGCTGACGTTGACGTTATTGCTGATCATCCTTGGCTACAGTTTGAGCCCCGGTCTATTGAGCATGCAAAGTGCTCAAAATTCGTTCGTATGAAGATCGGTTATAAAAAGGCAGTTGATTGGGAGGTGATGGCCGAGCTTGGGTAGCGCGATAGACTTGCTGGTATTATCGGAGATAATACGCCATGGAGTCGTTTATTTGAGCTCGCGTTCTTACCTTCTTACAGGGAGCTGACGGTGGAGTTTTTATTCACCTTTATTTATATTCTTCCTAATGAGATGGAGGAGGACGATCGGGGTTCTGAGATCTCGTTTATGCTATGTGGACGCTCACATCAGATGTCCATTGAGCAGTTTGCCGTTTTCTCGGGACTTTATTTTGAGCCGGAAACTGTTACCCCTCTATTCACTGAGGGAATTACTGAGATTGAGGAGACTCGATTGAGAGATTGGTGGCCTCAGATTGCCGGAGGTCCGTTTCAGAGGACTAAGGGCAGGGTCACTGGCATTAGAGATCCTCTCATTCGTTACTTGCATCGCATGAGCGCCACATCCATCACGAGACGTGGCAAGAGTCGGGAGTGGTGTACCATTCCCGACTTATTTTACTTATATTGTTTGCTTACGGGGACCAGGTGCAACCTTGCAAGATGTTTGGCGGAGTATTACGCTTCGTATTATCATCGCTAGGAGCGAGGAGCGGTGTACGGCGGCACGTACATTACGATGATTGCACGTTGTCTTGGTTATCTTTCTCGCCATGTTGCTGACGTATCTCCTCCGATCGAGCTGGAGAGATTAGATCGTCGTACGTTATTCGGCATGCGTATTATACTCCAGTTTCCGGGTGGCATACGATTCTCTCTTCGACCCGGTGAGATCTGGCAGCCAGCACCTGTTCAGCAGGTCGGCGTTGACGATCCACAGCAGCAGCAGGAGCATATTCCGCATGATCAGCCGCCACACGACCAGCCGCCAGCACATCAGCCGCCACCTCAGCCACAGTTCCCTTGACATATTTATAGAGATGTGAGGCTGCCTGCACGTATGGAGACATTTATGCAGGAGATTACTACGAGTTTACGGGACCAGGGTCGTCGGCTCGATCGAGTTGAGAATCTTATGGATTGGCACGTTCAGCTTGAGATTGCACGAGCCCGTGCTGGTGGTATTGATCCTCCAGACTTGCCATCGTTTCGACATTACCCAGATTCACCATAGTTTTTTATATTATTAATTGTAACTTTTATTTTGTTATGTATTTAAAAACTTCGTTATTTATATTATCATTTAATGTTTGTCTTATATGTTTTATTGGTTAATAAAATTGTCGATTAATAAGTTACAAAACATAACTTATACACAAAATCTTAAGCTTAACGTGCAAAATATAGTCAACACCATAACCTATACGTAAATTTTTTTATAAACAAATATATATAAAAATAACACAAAAATATAAACATCATAATCTATACGTCGCGTATGGGTCCATACGCGGCGTATAGGTTCGGCATGCTTCTCAGCAAATGTCAAAAAGAAAATTGGGAAGCTATACGCGGCGTATGGTACTATATGCGGCGTATAGCAACCCCGACACGACTCTGACACGCGTCTGACATGGTGTTGTCAGTGAATACCCTATACGCCGCGTATGGGTCCATACGCGGCGTATAGGGAATGAAAACTTTCCCCAACAATCCACCCTATACGCGGACCCATACGCGGCGTATAGGGTACCCGGGTGTTGATTTAAAATCTCGGGGTGTCCAAATAAAAGTTCCCCTCAAGATAACTTAATCATGTATTAAACGTAGTTCCAAACTCTGTTTAAAAAAAATATATTCATAAGTCGATGTGAGAAACAGCGTCAGTTACTTCATGATGATTGACATTGACAATACAAAATATCCAACTCACCTTATGATTAATATGATTGACTAAAGCATTGCTTAATGAAATCTCCCAAGTTGATCGATGTAGATCAATTTTATATGCTCACACAGTTCACTAAGGTTATACATAGATCAAATTTATATACTCACAGTTCACCAAGGTTACATTGTCCCTCTTATAGTTAATTAGTCATAATTTTGTGCATCTATATTGTTATTTATGTGTATTGTTATTTGTGTATCAATGCCCTTATTCTGATGCACAATTATTGTAATAGTTGTGCATCTCAATGATAAATATAGATTGCTTGAATCTCCTTATTTGACACTTAGAATTGATCTAGATCTGCATTATGATGGTTTAAGAGTTTATTTCTGAACACAATTTGTTATTCAATAATAAGGGATAAAAACAAGTATGATTTGTTACAATGCATAATGTCTGAAACATAAAGTGACTAGCTAACTCCAGTTGACAAAGAAACTAAATAGGTTCTTTTGCAGAAACAAGCCTGGATCATAAAATATGTCGGGCATGCCATAGACGTCCCATTTCCGGGCATTTTACAACTGTTACAACAAGAACAAACGAAAACAACTAATGCGATTCTCATGTTACCGCTTTCAAATTTAGGCTTACAAATACAATAACAAAGGCCGCATCCATTTTCTCCAAGGATGCATAGTTACCCTCCAAATTTTACTGCATAAAAAGAATAAAATTTTAAGCAAAACCCAACTAGTATACCAAACAAGATTGATACAAACAACTCATTTATTCATTTTTACTATTATTAATTGCTATTGTTGGGACTAACCTCTGCATCTTCACCAGATTTGGTGATCTCCATCTTTTGGTCTTCTGCAAAGAAAAAAAAACATGTTAATAAATAAGAAAATAAAACAGAGAAAATAAGTTCAGTATTAAGGATTAGAAAAAATGCTAAGTGTTTTACCTCCATCCTCCGGAATGTCAGAAGTCCACAATGTGAGGTTGTCCCTCAGTAGCTGCATAATTAGAGTGCTATCTTTGTATGATTCCTCACTCAAGGAATCAAGTTCCGAGATAGCTTCATCAAAAGCTTGTTTTGCCAGGTGACAGGCTCTGATAGAACCGATATTTGAGGAAACACAAGTTATTATGATTTTTACATATCAGATTCAAGAAAACCAGCAGGGTCTTTTAAACATTTTGTTACCTTTCAGGGGAGTTCATGATCTCATAATAGAAAACAGAGAAGTTCAAAGCCAAACCCAATCTAATGGGATGAGTAGGAGATAATTCCTCTGCAGCAGTAGAAGCCAACTGGAGGAAATATAAAGGTAAGCGCACGATACGAAATCTAAACCTTTATTATGAAATGTAGGAGTTCTTACAGCATAAAAACATGCAAAATCAACACCACACTGCTGAATAGAATGCAAGAATTATTAAACAACAATATAAAAAGGACGTTACTTACTTGATAAGCCTTAAGTGACTGATCAGCTGCTTCTTTTTTGTCATTACCAGACTTGAACTCTGCAAGATACCTGTAATAGTCTCCTTTCCTGCATTCCATCAAAGCCCATCACAAAATCTTTAGAACTTGAGAAACTTAAGTTCAACTTTAGTTGAAAATAAAAGGTTAGGTGGGCTTTTGTATTCCTTTTAGATTAGGGGCAATTTCATGTATCCCCTTTTAACTTACAAAACATCTTAATTCTCCAAATCATGCTTTAAGAGCATTGTACTTTATGCATTAAAAACTCGGGTTTTGGGGAAATATGATATTCTACAAGTTTAAAGAGGATATATGAAATTCCCTCTTTAGATTTATGTTAAGGTTATATTCTTAGAACAAATTGATAGAACACATAGCCCACTCAACAAAATAAGGTGATGATCGATGGGAATCAAAAACCATAAAAGAGATGGGACAAGAATGTTCTTTTGGACCTTTTTCTCACACCCATATGTAAAACTCACATTTTGTAGTAGAAAACAGTGGATTCTCCAGCAGACGAAGAAGGAATCAGATGCTCATCAATCACAGCCATGATATCTTTGCAAATATCTGATAGCTCTGTCTCCACCTTCTGCCTATATTCCTTAATCCGCTTAACATTAACTTCATTGCCCCTTGACTCCTCCTTTTGCTCAATCGAGGACAATATCCTCCACGATGCCCTACGCGAGCCCACCACATTCTTGTACCCAACTGAGAGCAAATTTCTCTCCTCAACAGTCAATTCAACATCCAACTTCGCTACTTTCTTCATTGCATCCACCATCTCTGAAACAAAAAGAACAAATCACCATAAGATCATAAAGACTACAATACAGACTACAGATCATTCATCAAAAACAGCATATGAAGTTCTGAACGTTAAGTCTTGTGTGCTAAACACACAAAAACCAAGTCTTTTATATTCAAGATTTCAACCCCCTTTTGATTAGTGAATACGAGAGTGTTCATCTACACAAAAATCCCACAAATCTAAGTTCAATCAAGCTCAGATTCTAACTTTAACACTTTTTACATAGTTTATTGCAGCGATCAATATTATTCCACACAAATTCAAAAGGTTAACATCGATCTCACTATCTTAAAACAAACAGAATAAAGTTTTGACCTCAATTTCGGGAACAAACGCCATATAGCTCATAGGATCTAGTAAACCCTAAATCTAGCCCCCTTTTGAATAAACTAATCATAGGTTCACCCCAATAACACCCCTAATTCAACACAATCCACCACATACTTCAGATATGAAGTACCAAAACCAAGAATCATCAAACATCAAACACCCACAACTTGCACCGATTGAGGCATCAGATTATAACAATAAAAGATTGAAATTTAGATTAAACAACGGATCTATGAAAAAAAAGAAAGGTGATTCTGACCATCATAGCGTTCAGCTTGTTCTGCGAGCTTGGCGACATAGATGAAGTTTTCACGTTCAGCAGAGGCCGCCATTGATGCCGATCTTAGAGCTCTGATTACTGCTTTCTCTCTCTACAATTTTGTATTGTCAATTATGAGAAACGCGGAAAGAAGCATCTGTAGATGTTGTAGATATACTGAAACGAATATTTATTTTGGCCACTCAAGTTTCGGTTTTCACACTTTTTTACATGGGAAAATGAAAGTTGTATTCTGGCCACTAAACTTAAGGGGTGATTCGTCCGGTTGATTACATACGTTCGGTTAGGTATCGGGTTGGTTTTTGGTCCGGTTGGTTAAGCTGGGGGCTTGCTCGCCCTTGGTTTATACTCGTTAAGCTCGAGAATCTGTCGTAACTATGTATATAGTTGGGACCCAATGGCTTGTATTCTAATGGTATCTATTGTGTTTGTAACGATGTTTCTTTAGTGGTATTTGTAATTTAGTAGTTAGATTAGATTAAACATGTGTTTGTCATTAAAAAAAGTGTATAGAGTTGAGTTTAGAAATTCATATCCAGTTAATCCCGCTTCGCACGACTTGTGGGTCATAAGCAAATGGTTGTTTAAAAAAATAATTAGGGCAAGAAAAGGAATAAATTTGCACAATTTGGGGCAAATCATTTTATACCTGTTGGTTGGTTTATAATGTTGTTACATGTGAGTGTTAGATAATAGGTAGTATTTTTCAAGGGAAACATACTAAGGTAACTAGGAATGGCATTAGTGCCAGGTTGTTGGGCTGGCAAGTCGAAGTCATAGGTACGAACATAACTCATATATTTATTCATCTTAAAAACATTTATTCTAACCAGACACATTTAGAACATGTTAGTAGGATGTACTATAAACATGTTAAATAGTTAAAGGGTAAGATGACAATCAAATCTGAACACGATGAGAATACCTATAACTCGAGACATTTGGGACGTGTATAGGGTCGGGTAAACGGGTATGGGACCGGGTATGAAATTAATTTTTATTTTTTTCGTGGGTATGAGATGGGTATGTGATTGATTTTTATTGTTTTCGTCGGTATGAGACGGCTATGGGATTGCATCGTATACTCGTTTACTCGACCCGATTACCCGATTAAGCATACTTGTTTACCCGAAATTATTTTTTTAATTTATATATAATTTTTTCATATTATATCTTTTTATTTTTAATTTAATATCTTTTTACTTAATAGTTATATGTTAAATATAAATTATAAATTTTCATATCATTTACATTATATAATATCTTACAAAGTTATAATATTACTCAATATTTATTCTTAAAGTTAAAGATTAAAATATCAACAAGAAAACATTAAGTTTTAGTAAGAAAAATTTCTAGTACTTATATGCAAATGTAGCTACATATGTGTCCTAACTTATAGATAGCCGATGCATATAACTAACGGGTAATTCTTATTACCTTAACGAGTATACCTGATTACCCGCAAGTACGTCTGATACCCGACAAGTAACTACCCGATATATATCTGACGGGTTTTGAGTCTAGTATAAGATACATTTTTTCAATCGGATATGGGGTTCAGATTAGTCATACCTCTTCCAAACCCGCCTCATTACCATCAATAGAAGGTTGGTGGCTGTAAACTTTAGAGGATTAATGACGTAGTGCAAGTGGATAGAGCTATAAAAGATAATAAAGTAATGTGCTAAATATTGAAAGATAAAAAGTTGAGGGGGTATAATTGAAACTTCAGAGGATTAATGATGTACTGCAAGTGGATGGAAAACGACAACGGGGACCCACAGCGCGTAGATGCTAGGGTATGGCTACCACTCATAGTGCGCCACGTAGGACCGACTCAGCACGTGCTTTTCTGTATTAATTGTAGTTTCGTCCCTATACTATTGACACTGTGACGCGTTCAGTTTTTAATTTTGAATTTATAGTGTGACAGAAACATGAAATTAACAGAATGTAGATCGTAGAACCGAACTTTGATGGGTTTTTGAATCTTAATTTCACTTTTGATTTGGTTTATAAAATAAATTTTCCTTCTATTTTCTTCTCATAAACTCTTTCCTCTGTTACTTTACTAATATCAATTAATAATCTAATGAGGTTAGAAAAGTTGTGTATTAGATGGATTGTTTAAATGTAAAATTATACTCTTATTAATAAATATTTTCATATTATATATTTATGAAAAATTATTATATGTTCTACATATTCTATAATAATTATATAGTTATTATCAAAGATAATTTATAAAAGGAACAAAAGAGATGTGTAATTTATAAAATTATTCTATATGCAATCCCATCCTTTTTAAAATATAAAACACTACATAATAACACTTAAGGGAATTACTTATAGGAGAGAGACAGAAAGCAAAAATTATAAAAAAAGATTAATAAAATTTATCTAATTAATAGGAGGTGGGGGCGATAAAAAAAAAGTTAAGAATATATGAGAGAATGACACGTGACATTAAAGATTTTTCATTTATTAGTATAGAGACTAGACATAAACTTGCACGTTATGGTGTGTGCAACAAAAAATTTATAACATTCAGTTTGAAAATTTTATATCGATACGTAAATAAAAAGAATAACATTGCAATGGTGTAATTGGAATAATATAAAATGAGAAGATTTTGCTTAGTTTGAGAATGAATGTGTGAAGAAGTTTCTATAACTTGACGTTTGTGTTTATATTAAATTTTACTTTGAAACGTATAATAAGAATGGTTAGAAACATTCTTATACTCTATGTTTATTTAAATCTAGTAAACAAACTCACGCGTCATGGCTGATTTTGTGATGTGCAATGGAACAATAAGTAGTTCTTGTGACATTTTATTGTGATATACAACATTTTATTTCGATTGATAGCAATACAACAAATATCATTGTATTTTATGAAATTTGTAACTGATGGTTTGCAACTGGTTCGCTTTACAAATGAAAGCTGTCCAAAACTAAATTTGATGAAGTACTAAACAATGGTGGCTCCGTCATCGTGAAATAAAATCAATTGAAGGCAGACAATAGTTACAGTAAAAAATATTTGATTAAATGAATAGCATCACAAATCTAATCTACCATGGAAATCAAAGAAAGAAGCTTTATTATTATCCGTTGACATGTTGAGCACTCGATTTTGTTCGAAACGATACTTAACAACATCCATTTCTTCAAGAAAAAGATTAGATATGTACCTATGTTTCTTTGAGTGAAGCTATTCATGTCAATTACATCCATCATACCTAGCAACTATATACAATGTATCTAACTTTATTCAGAAATATACGCATCGAAATTGATTTGAAACTAATTTTTAACCAAAACTCTTCAAAGTCATTTTTAGTTTGATATTATGTACAAAGAATAAATTCAACAATAGGTCTTTTAATGAAACTGCAATATATGTTTTTAATAGGTTAAGAACACAACTTACATACTTTAAAGGGGCGTTTAGTATACAGGAATTCAATGAAATTTAATGGAATTGGAATCTGAATTTCATTGGTTATTGTGTTTTGTTGGTAGGAATTCATTAGAATTAGAATCTGAATTCAATTCTTAACGTGTTTGGTTGAGAAATGAATTAGAATTAAAATTTCCCTCAAATTCCTTCAAATGAAGGATTTCAAAATCCTTCCAACTATTGAACGATTTCGAATTCCACCGACCCCCGCCTCCACTACCAACCGCCACCTACCACCCCCGCCCACCGCCAACCAACGACCCCGACCGCCGACTACTCGGTGGCCCGCCACCGACCCCGACTGCCGCCACCTGTCGTCGACCCCGACCGCTACCGCCCCCGACCGTCGCCGCCCACCGCCGACGCCAACGCCCGCCCCCGACTTCTGACTGCCGACCGCCGCCACCCCTAACCGTCGACTGTCGCCGACCTCCGTTGTCAAACCGTGTCTCGAAGACAGGCATTATCGGTTGGTGGCGGTAGTGGGTGCGGTCGGTTTTTGGCAACGGGCGCGGTTGATGGTCGCGGTCGATTGTCGGCGGTGATGGCGACAACGGTCGGTGGTATGTAGCGGCGATGATCGGTGGTCATTGAGGTGGTGGTGGTTTGTAACAGGTGATAAATTCCAATTCCTTTATAAGTGTTTTGTCACTAGAAATGCGTTTGAAATTTAAATTCTATTTATAGATTCCAATTCCTTTTAATTCCAAATTCTATGGAAAATATTGAATTCCAAATACAATTCCTTCAAATTTCAATTCAATTCAAATTACAACAAATTCCGCAAACCAAACGCCTCTTAAGTGTTAATATTCCAAAGAAGACCTTTCTGGTTTAATTAACTCTTGAATGCTATTCCTTACTTGAGTTTAAAATTTTAGACCAAATCTTTTGATGATAACTGAAGTTCAAGAAAACCTTGCTATAGATGATTGTTAATTTGTAGCCTCTCACTATATTTCCAAAAGTTCAACTCATTGTTTATTGGGTTATTGGATTTCAATAATCTCAACTTTCATTTATTGGCCGAGATTAATCCCAACTTAGGAAATGTTTACAAACACTCCTAACTTTGAGATTATTTTCCTTCAATAATCTCTTACTAACTAAGAGTTAACGCCCATTAGTTTTTTTGATGAAATGGGGCTAACTTTGAGCTATTTTTCAACTCTACCGCCGCCCAACCTCTATTAGGTCCTTTTTTCAGTGTCTAGCATCCATCATCACTTTAAATCTACCTTTAACAAGTCAAGTGGTTCAAATTAGAAGCTAAAGATTGACGGGTTTTAGGTTGCAGAAGTTTCAGATTGACGGACCCGACAGTTGATTTTAACTTTCTGCTTAGTGTTTTGGCCATATAAGTAGTCTACGTCATCAAGAAACTAACGGTGTTAATTCTCAGTTAGTAAAGGATCGTTGTAGGAAAATAAGCTAGAAGTTGAGAGTGTCCGTAAATATTTGCTGAGTTGGGATTAATCCTGGCCAATATATAAAAGTTGGGATTATTAAAATCCAATAACCCTTGTTTATTTATATTATACTAATTATCAATATAATAGTGTTGCACCTTATTCATAGGGTTTTTTTCAAAAAAAAATCACTTTTAACCCAAATGTTTTTATTTTTTGCAATGTAACTTCTCAAATTTGATTTTTTTACTTTTAACTCAAAACTCTTCTTCTTTTGCTATTTAATCTTAGAACTTATATATTTTTCAACTTTGTTTCCCTATAATTTTCATATTTCGTAAATTTTTGTTTTAAGTTTCCTTTTAAGTTTTGCAAGTTAACATGACACAACATGCATGTGTCATTCAATATTTTTATATTTTGCTTTATGTTTCATTTTAAATTTTATGAGTTAACATGACAAATTGTGTATGTGTGGTTTAGCATTTTTACGTCTATTTTTCCCTTTTGACAGGTTCGTCACAACGAGGATCTTAGATCGACTTAATTATATTTTTCTATGTTTTACGTTTTAGTCTAAGTTCTTCGTATTAACACACCGCAACTTTAGTGTTTGTGGTCGTTAGCGATGGTGTGACATTAGTGTTATTTGGTACGGTTTTACACCCCCACCACAACGCGAGGAGCTTAAATCTAGTTAGTCTTAAATTATATAACTAGTAAGAGAACTCCGTGTTGCGGGGAGTAAAAAAGTAGAAAACTACATTTGAAACGTTATTACAAATGCACACGTTAAAAAAGGTGGGATGTAAGATCATGAAAAGAGTACCAACGTCGAAATGTTGAAGTCAACCCGTGAGTTGAAAGGGGCTAGGGGCGTAAGACCATGCAAAACTAATACTGAAACGTTGCAGCAAACCTGTTAGTTAAAGAGGTGAAAGACATAAGACCATGCAATCAACTAACGTTGACACGTTGTCGCAAACACGCGAGTTATAAGGGGCGTTGATTGTACACCTAATGTTATATAAGAGAAACGAAATTGTTATATCGTTGATAACAATTTAAACTTTATATAAAAATAAAAACAAATTTGAATTTTATGAAAACATCACATTTAAAAAGTTGTAGGATGAAGAGTAAAAGAAATAGAAAAAAAATGTAACGACTTACATATTTGTATTTCGATGGCTTGTATATTGTGACACACAATAGTTTTAAATGAAATTACATCGAAACATATATAATTATTGACACATGCATGACATATTTAAAATGGAAAATTATAAATTTTAAAGCTTATAAGGGGAATACAAAAAAATAAAAAAAAAATATCAATCTGCTAAGAAAAACAAACATATAAATAAATGGTATAAATTATATATATTGATAACTTAAAGAGACAAAAAGACCAAAGAAAAACATGCACTAAAAGAAAAATTAAGTATGCATTAATTTTGTTGATACATCGATGCAAAAAAAGGTTGAGAATTATACTTCTAACCATTTTGCTTTGTCGATTCACATTACCTTCAACAGATTTAGGAGAAAGGTTAATTGATTATGGATATCTTTCTCCCTCTCTCTTTGCATCTCTTGAAGACGTAGGAGAAAGAGAATAAAACATGATAGAAACGGTGGGAGTAGGATAACGCTCTAGCAGCAACAAAGAGTTATACGTTAGGCTAAATGATGTGTACATAGACATTCCGCATTGAATACTTGTAAGTTATTTTATTTTATGGCTTTTAAAGTATATGTAATTGAGAGGTAAGAAAACTTTGTAGTCATACTTTAAACATAAAAGCTTTATCATCAATCATTAAATATAATAAGTTGATAGAAAAGGGTTCCTAATAAAACCATTTATTTAAAAAATCAAAAAAACTAAATCTAAACCATTGATCTACTTAATCAAGGTTGATACAGATAATAACATATTAGTAAATAATTCATAATTTAAATAGATTATATTAATGATATAAGGAAAAATCCGAAACCAAAAATGTTAAATTTTTGGAAACAACCATCAAAATTCTTACATTTACTGTTCTCTATCCTCTATCATAAATTACATTTGAAAGAAAATTCAATAGTGACTTCATCTTCATCATCTTCATATTAAAAAAAAATTAATTTCATCTCCATTGTTTACTTAAAATAATCCAACAGTGAAGTGATGCAGCCATATGTAAACATGCTTACGTATACGTAAATACATAAGTAACTTGCTTACGTATATGTAAACATAACCAAATTAAATCACAAATCTTCTGACAAGCTAAATCAAATCAAATCGCTAATCATATTTTCTCCCTACGACAGACTTGTAATGAGCTTGTACATTAGGAGTCCTATGTCATGTTTTGTTAGAAGTCCAATCTTCCTACAGACAAAACATGAAATGAATCAATAAATTATGAGAAATTTATAGTAATTTATAATTCACAAATAAACACATGTATATTATATTCTACTAAAATTAATCAATAATTATTATGTATTTATGCAATTCTAGGTATATGTATAATATATTCTTTTATAAAAGATCAATTATTATGTGATAACTTTGACAAGCTACATATACGTAAAAAATTTGCACACAAAGAAAAAAAGACAATATTTATAGTTTTAAGTTAAAATATTAAAACTAATGTACATGTAAGCAATTAGAAAACAAAAAAAGATGACATGATTGCGTAACATTAAAATAATGAAACTTACACATACGTATTCGTAACATTATGTTACGTCTATGTAATACTTCGTCATCGTCTTCATCGATGGTTGTTCTTTCTTCGCCATCAGCGTAATTGGTTTCTTCCCTTCTTTCCATTATTATATCCCTTCCTTCCTTCATCAAATCTCCATTCTTTCTTGATTTTTTCCGTCTTTAAAACTTCGCCTTAACCTTATCGATTTTCTAATCTTCTCAGCTTCATCAATTTCTTTTGTCTTGTAAACGAGTTCTCTTATCTATTTCTTTAATACAATGGTTATAAAATAATCAAAAAAGCAACCCATGAATAACAATATGTATACTATGAATTAATAATTATTTGTAATTACCTATCTTCGATATAGCGCGGAATTTTATCGACAACAAGGGAGAAATCCATAAGATAAACAATCTGGAGAATTGAATAGATATGAATTGAAAATGGAGTCATAGAGAACCCATGATATCTTCCTAAATAACCCCACTATACATGCAATTAAAGTCAATTTTATATAATAAAGTTAGCTGATAAAAAGGAAAATTAATATTTTATCTTGTTTAATTCTAATAAAACTTAAAAAAGGAGAAATTCAAGGAAGAAGATGTAAGGTTTACACTTAAAGGCTGATGCAACCAAAGCAACCAAAGAGCTCTCAGCATGCATGCATGATGTACAGAGTAAAGTTACTTCATAAGTTTTACACAACTTAAGAAAATATGCTAATTGTAAAATCTTACGAAGCCAAATGACAAAATATTCCAAAGCCAAAGATGAAGTCTTCTGAAGCTTTAGAGATAAAGTCTTCCGAAACCAAAGACTGGTTTCTTCCGAAGATAGATAAGACATGCTTTCTCTGATCACCTTTTTACAAAAGCTGAACAACTTTTTGCTGCCACTCTGAAAACTCACCAACTTAGATAAGTTGGTGAAAATGTCCACGCTTTTGTCAACTGTAGATTATGATCATTGGTCTATAACTTTCTACTTTTGTACATGTTATCCTTTCTATAATATATTAGGATGTGAGGTATGACATGTCATAGTCACAAGTCAAAAAACAATCTACCTTTTGATTATACATTGATTTTGTTGTCTAGATTAGTGTTTCCAGCTGGCTTTTAAAGTATAGCCGGCTGTAGGATGTAGTATAAAGTGTCTCAAGTATTTGTACTTATCTTTATGATTTGTAACACTTGTAATAGAACTTGAGAAAAATATACAACATTTTTGAAAACCAAACTTATATTGTTCTTGTTCTTGTTCTATCTTATACTTACTTGTGTTCTTAGTATCATCAACTAAAATCCGGCTCCCTATTTGATCTGTTAAGTGTTTTAAGTCTCTCTTAATTATGAATCTGATTGTATTGATCACCTTCACCGGTCCTGCAAAAGATAACCACCATATTTGACTAGATATGTAATTTACATAAATACCCTTAAATTAAAAATTATATAACATTAAATAGAAATTATTTGATTGGTTGGTTTTGGTTTTTTTGGTTTTCGTATAATAAGGTGGTTTTCTTAGGATCCCTTCCCTAAATTGATAAATGTATATTAATTATAAAGGGTTAGATTTTTAATTAAAAAAGAAGTTAATTAGATGGTTAGCCCATGTGATATGCTCATATTATAAGATTACTCCTAAATTTGAAAGATTATTTTATTGGTCTCAACTATTTGTCAAATCATAATACAGGTGGTACTTCGTATGATGGATGTTAACTTTATCGGTCAAGTTGACGTGAAATGACCAAAATGCCTCCTAAACTAAAAAAATAATAAAGAATAGTTATTACACTTCTTTTTAATTAATATATACACATATACTCACACATAAAAACAAACACACTAAATATTTATGTCCCCCCACCCCACCGTCAACCCACCACCACCGGCAACCACCACCTCCGTCAACCACCACCATCTCCATCAACACCATCCATCATACCACCACCATCACTCTCCTGCATCACCACTGCCACCTTTTAATGACTCATAACTTCTTAATATTAAAAGATAATCGTATGTGTGAATGGTTAAGAGGTAACATATTAATGGTTATCTCTTAACCATTCAAACTTAAGGTTACTTTTGAATCATTAAGAGGCTATAAACCATTAAGAGGCCATCAAACAACCCTTTAGTTGACCATCTTCTCGCCACCATACCACCATCATTGCCATCGCTTGATTATTGTCATCAAAGACCCCTAAACGATTTGGATTTCAAAGTTGTCTAATAGATACCCGACCTTCTCTTTATTTCTCTTCCCTAAACTAGGTTATTAAGTTAGGGGAAAAGATGTGTGCAAATTTGTGTTAGCCTTCTGGGAAAAAGCAGATTTGTGCTAGGTTTGAGTGGTTGAAGAGGTCGTACCCTAAAAAATTATAGCAATGGAGGACGTTGGCATTGGTGTTTGTAATGATGGTATTTCCAGATGCTAGGCCAATAGTGTAGTGATACTCGAGTAATGATACTGCCGCCACCATCCGTAGTGATAGGAGGTTATATGGCCGTCGAAAACAGATAACTACTCCATCTCTCTCTCTCTCTCTCTCTCTCTCTCTCTCTCTCTTTCTCTCTCTCACTCTTAGTTGCTAGTTCATCTTTCTATCTCTATGGTATAATTTTAAAAGTTGTGGGCATATCACAAGGACCAACTATGTAATTAACTCTAAAAGACTACATGATAATCACTCAAAATTTAAACTAATAAGGTTTTACGACTAAACTCCACAACATAATAGTTTGTTGTTAAATCTTTACAGATGTAACGTTTTGTAAAAATATGTTTTGAAAAATTTATTGTTTAAAATAAATAGATTTGTTGTCAAATAATAGTTATTGAAATAATACCATTCATCCTCCAGGAAACTTTATGAGATACAAACATACTTAATGAGTCACACTCAAATAATATGGTCTAGAAAAGGATGAGATGAGAGCACAAATTTCCTCAATCTCAAGAAGGAACTTATATGATATGAACTTTATAAAACAATGTTATCGTAAATATCTTTTTTTTTTCTCTACTTATGTTTTAAACATATGATCTCTTTAATCCTATATACAGATTAATCACTCTTAAACGAATTAAATCTAACAAAAGATAGCACTTTTTATCTTCAAAAGTAAAAGAACATATAAGCTATAAATGAAAATTATCAGTTTATATAAAGTCGATAAAATAAGTTGGTCGGAGGTGAGGTAACAACGTGAACTGAATCGCATTGAAAGCTATTTTTTTGAAAGGCCAACAACATTGAAAGCTATTGATTTTTAATAGTAACAGATTAAGTAGGTTGACCGGTTAAATTTTTGGCATATTTTTTATCCAACAAATATTTAATGTAGTAAACATAGTTGGTTAGTGTGGTTTTGAAAAAAAAATATAAAATAGGATTATGAACTAACTTTCAATTTGTCAATGTGGGGCTGGTCTACTTGTTAAAGGCTTTGTCTTTTATAGTATAGGTTTTGGGTTCAAACCCAAGTAATGGTGTAATTTGATGTAGTGTAAAAATATGATAGATTTATTGTTAAAAAAGAAAAAAACAAACTTTCAGTTTTATAACAAGTTCAGATGTTAACATTTAATTTTCTTAACTTTGTAAATAAATTAGGGTGCAATGTTCGCACTTGAATATGTTATTTCATTAACTTTTTGAAAGAATTATGATAATTATTATTCAAAATCGTTACAAATTAGAAGTTAGTATCCAAACTTATTATTTTTTTAGTACACAAATATGTTATTTTACCTAGGCCCGTCGATTTTATCCGTACCCGATTAACCCGTCCGAACCGATCTCACCCGTACCCGAAAAACCCGACCCGAACAACCCATTACCCGAACAACCCGAAAACCGATTAAACCGATTCTTATTCGGGTCGGGTTTCGGATAAACTTTCAAACCTCAAAAACCCGAATAAACCGAACCGATTAACCCGAAATCCAAATAACCCGATCAACCCGTATTATAATTAAGTAAAGTATATATATACACTTGTTTAGATTGTCCAAATTGACCAAATTGTTTGTATATAAATATATATTTGAGCACATTTTATAAATTATAGAAGTAAACTAATTTAAGTCCACTAGTTTTATAATATTACAAATAAAAACTCATTAAAATCTGCTAAATTAAGTCTATTGTTTAATACCCGAAACCTGACTCGAACAACCCGTTACCAGAACAACTCGAAACCAATTAAACCGATTGTTTTTCGGGTCAGGTTTCGGGTAGACATCAATGTTGAAAAACTAGAATAACCCAAACCAATTAACCCAAAACCCGATTAGCTAACCCGATCAACACCCCTAATTTTACCCAAACCTCAAGAACCATATATGTAATTAACTCTATGTATAATCGATCATGTCACTTTAATAACATTCTGTATATCTAATAAATTGATTTACGATATTATTTTACCAAGATATGACATGTTACATTTATAAAATATCTTTTTATATTTGTATACATATTCTATCAAATTCAACATATAACTGAAATAAAATCATACAAGTAAATGAGTTAGTAACATAAGTTTTATAGTTTAGTTATTATTAATGATTACAAAACATTCATAGAAAACTAAATTACAAAAAGAAAAACAAACAAAATACACAAAGGTTGAATCACGTAATATAGGTTAATGAAAACCCAATTAACCTAAATGTTCATGTGATTTTCAATATGAGTTTGCGTTTTCCTTTGGAATTTCGACAACTATTTAAATAAAAAAATAGATGCATATACATGAGTTGAAGTATTCAACAACTATTTTAATTAAAAAAATAGATATATACATGAGTTACAGGTAACCCTCACGCAGTTTGATTTCACCCGTTGCAACACTGGTGGGTAGGTCTTTGTGTGGAAGTAGTGGTTGTCGATTTGGGTAGTTTCTATGAACAGTGGTGGTACCACTGGTAAGCAACCAAAAAGCCGTCATCAATCCTTTTTATTGTCTTTTCTAGTCATTAATCATTATTTTTTGTACATCGTTGACGACGAAGAAATATCAAAACTTACATGATGTAGGTTGAGTGATGGTGTTACAAGTTGATTAATAAGGGTTCGAATTTGATGGTGTTGGGAGGTGGATTTGTTTTTTTTTCACAAGTTTTCTAGTTGGTCTTGGTTAAAAAAGGTTTAGTTATCCAATCAGGGATGACATAGTTTTATTCACGTATGAAAACAACTAAAAGATCAGGGACTTTATGTAACTTGACTAATAGTTGAAGGAGTATTCCAACAATTATTCTAATAGACAGTACTTCAAAACACAAATACCGCAAATTACGTAACATCAAAGTTAACTAAAGTACAAATATCACAAACAGGTCATAGATGCGTTAGATAATGTCAGAATATTTAATTCCTTTTATTAAGTACTGAGATAGGTTTGTTAACTGTTATGATGTTAGGGTATGTTTGGGTTTGCTTATTAAAACAACTTATTGATTTATTAACTTTTATAATAAGTTAATAAGTTAGTATGGAGTGACTTATTAATTTATTTTACTCACAATCATTATATTGCCAAACACTATAAAATGATTTTTTAACTTTTTAAAAGTTAATAAGTTAATAAGTAAGAAAAAAAAGCACTCCCAAACACCCACTTACTATCTTAAAATGATCTTATTTTTTAAAATATTACTATATCAATATTAAATAAGTAACTAAAATAATATAAACATTTAAATACATATGTTATACTTTTTATATTATTCTACCACTTGATAACTTCAATTCTAATCGGTGTTTTAAAATATCAACCATATGATTTTACGTTCAAACGAAAATCTATAGAATTATTGGTATAACCAGCAGCTTATGGAACGACTCTATATAAGAGGGCTGATTTAACCTGTTAAATAAAATGAAAAACTGACAATCTTGTTTCATCCATTTGTCGGTTTTTCTAAAATAGAGCCCCTCATTGAACTTGAGAATTACTGAATCGTTGTATCCTTTAATTCTCTTTTTAGTTAATTAAATTATAAAATAGAAAAAGTTTTGAAACCAAATAAACCAATCGGTCTTTCTGGTTAAACTGATAATTATCATTGTTATTGGTTTAACCATTAGCGTTAAACTTGGTATAAATAAACTGATAAATTAGAGTAAACAAGATATATCAAATGAAAAACCAACAATATAGCCCATTGTTTAACTAACGAATCATTGAAGCTGTCATACGTTTTTTTTCTATTTAAACGCTTAATGAATTGGTAAAGGTGGAAAAGGTTTTAGAAACCAGCATGATGATGCATTACATCCTTCACAAAATGATTGCATTCACACCCTAAAGTCACTCTACTTTATGACCATAACCGAAAGTGGTCATGTCTCAATTCTCATGTGCAATCTTTGGGTGTCATTCTCCACCACTTCTTTCACTTCACATATACTTAAATGTATAAAATTATATATAGCTACTTATGCAGTTATATTTTTTTTAAAAGCGTTTGAAACTATCTCCAATATCGAATAAGCTTTCCTGAGACATGATGTTAACCGTTCCTGAATTTGACGCTTCAACCCTGACTTATCTAGAAACACTATCAAGAATGAAACTCACTACTTTTTGACAACTTTTAGACGTGGATATTCTATATTCTGTACCTTTCCTAGTGGTGGTTTAGAGGGATTTTATTGTTTTATTGTACGGTTGTTGTGTTGCTATGTTACTTTTTGATAATATCATCTTGAACTAACATAAAATATTGTTCCTAAATTTTGATGTTGCGTTTGGGGTTTTGATTCGATTATAGTTGAATGTGTAGACAAATTTAGGTGTCAACTGAGTTCTTGAAATCTCAAAATGTGATATTATTTCTAATGACGTTCGTAGAAAATAATATATTAACACTTGCATAAATTCAATACAATACACTATTAAAAAATAGTAAATTACTGTACGGATTACAATTGAAATAATAGAAAAATTATGAATACAAAATACGAAAACTAATTTCATGACTGAGGCTTTACGTTTAACATAGGTTAATAAATTTTGAGTCTCCCAAGAGAACTTAAATTTTTCCTAGAATACAACAGCTAAAACTACATGTATAGTTGAGGAGGACCCTAAACCCAAAAGAATACCTTGTAGTAGAAAGAATGATTGTTAGAATTTCAAAGAAAGAAGAGAGAGTTCAAATATGAGAATATTAGTGTGTTTATTTATGTGTGTAGCTACTAAGGATCACGTTACATATATAGTGAAACTAAAGTTGAAGCATCCTTAAGTCATTACTCAAAAATTAAATTAAATTAAAAAAAACTATATTCAAAATAAGTTACCTTTTATATTTTTATTTTCATATATTATAAAAGTTCCCACAATTTTGAGTTCAAAAACTTGTGGGTTTTAATATGGAGCATATGACAATATGGTCACGTAGGTTTTTTTAATTAGAACAACATGTTGTGGCTTAAGATGATAGAATTAGAAGTGAAGGAGATGACAGTAATTTTGGATTTCTTTTGTTTAGATAAACTTTTTGAATATAGAGAATTTCGTTTTCATATTAAAGTATTTTACATGTGTATAAAATCCTCAATAAAAAAGATAATAAATTATTTTTTATGAATGAGTTGTTTTTTATGTGATATTGATATGAGAGTATCATACGAGCTTACTGCTCCATACAATAGTACAGTCATCACTGTCATATTATTATAAGTTATATATGCAAACTGGTAGTTTTAGTCTTATGATTATCAATTTTTAGTCATGAGTCTGTTAGTTATATTTAAATATGTATGATATAGGTAGTGGTAGTAGTTTTGTGGTCATGGAGTCTTGTAGGCGATATTAATAATTTTTTTCGTTCATTTTTAAGAATGAAGGTTATGTTAATGATTACTAGTGTATCTCTCTCGATTCTTATTCCATATTTGCAATAAATCTTGGCTAACACCCAAGAGCCACATCACAGTATTACCCAAAACAAACCAAATGACTCATTTATATAAGGGTTAAAATGGTTTATGAGTTGGACCTTGTTGTTTCGTGAGCTACATTCACTTATATCATTGAGGCTATCATGTACTAGGAAACAAAACAATCTTTAGCAAGTGTTCAGTACGTACCTCTTAGCTTCTATCAATTAACATTTTAAAATTTCATTTAATTTTAAGTGAAAATTTAATCACCTAAAATAACATGATGAAACTGAAAGTACCAAAATAACTTGTATCAAGTGAATATTCCAATATCGATATGTGCAGAACCGGTTTTTGTTACTTAACACTTAGTTTTTCTCTCAAACTCACTTGTAACACACTCAGATCAGATGATAATGCAGAATCCCTTCTAAGAGTTGATAATAATATACTAAGTAGCAAAGAACACAAGGAAATAATTTTCAAGTTACTTGCATATATTACTTCTCAACTCAAAGTATTACAAGACTCTTACAAGCATATTACATGAGTTATAATGAGAAACTATATATACTAGATCCTACATGCGGATATACTTTGATACCAGCTGGAAACCTATGACTAAAGCATATACTACAATGCTAGAGTTAAGGTATCTTGGATAAAGTATTATCTAAGATAAGGTAGTCATGACATGTTCATGACTTACCTTTTGTCACCAACTAAAGTTGACAACTGTACTAACTGATAAAGGTGAACAATGGAATAAAGTATGGTCAACTATATGGGCTTTAGAGAAAACGTCATGCAGTATATCAGAGGTCTGCAGCGGGGTGTCAAAGAGACCATACTTATGTCCGCTGGTTCATAGTAGTGTCTTCGGAAGATTAATTGGCTTCGAAAGAACTTGTTCTTCCGAAGCCACCTATACTTTGGAAGAGGCTGCTTCTTCCGAGGCTTGAGGACATCTTTATATCTTTATAATTCGGAAGTTGAACTCTTAATTTCTTTTAAGCTTGAACTTCGGAAGAGAACACTTTGTTTTCGGAAGTTAGAGTTTTCCTTCGAAAGATGATCTTGCACTTGTCTTCAGAAGAACTCCATTTCTTTCGGAAGTTCCACACTTAGCTTCGGAAGTCCTTTATTAGTTGCACCAAAATAGTCTAAGTGTTTTGGTTTTGGTTGCACCAGCCTTTCTAGATCCAACAAACTCCCCCTAGGCTGATGCTACCAAAACCTCACTTATTTATGCTTCTCAAAACCTTCAGCACCAGGGATAGAAGATGCTTATCTGTTTCCTTGTTCTTCCCTGAAATGGTGCTGAGAAGTTTGTACAAGTTATTCGTGGATAGGAGATCCAGTCTATCACTCTGAATGACATGCACCTATTGTTGTGCCCCCCTGAAGAGAGTTAGTTGACGGGAGTTATAGTCATACTCCCATCTAACTATGGACTCGAGTTCAGGACCTTTAACCATTTGAAGAAAGGTTTTGCCTATGGTTGCTGATCCTTTCCTTTCCTCCTCCTCTCTCAGTTTCAACTCTTATTCAATCATGGTCCTAGTAGTTAGCTCGGCCGGATGAAGACTGCTCAGATGATTTCTGATGTGAGCGACTATCTCAGAGTTGGAGGGGTTGGAGAGTGGCTTCTCTGCTAACTCAGCAATGTCGAATCTGCTTAAGTGTAGCAAAGATGAGACATTTAGCCTGCTTAGCTCTCCACTCTCCCTCAACAACAAAGTTATGAGAAGAGTCTTTGAACCTCCACTGGATAATCTTCTTTCTAGGCACAAGGGGTTGACTTGGCACTTTGTCCTCTTTCTTTATATCCAGCAGAGTCACCAGCCTTCTTCTCAGCTTCTTCTCTTTCGAGTTGAGGCCAAAGAGTTTTGCGGCTTGGTCCAATGTTCCTCTAGGCAGATCAAGGAATTGATCTCTAGTGAGGCAACATGAGGAGCCATCAACACAGGTTAGCTTTACAGACTCCTCCTCATAAAAGATGTCGCTCAAGGTTGTACATTTAAGGAGCTTCATCTTGATCTCCTTAAACTCCTCTAAGGAGATGTTTGGAAGGCTGAGGGGATGGTTTGGGAGGTTGTTGGGTAGGAAGTGGTGTTTGGGTTCTTGGAAGTGTTTTGGGTTTGAGGATGGGTAGTTTAGGTGGTTGTGGTAAGGAAGTAGGTATGAATGATGGTGTAGGTTCCGGGGTGTAAGGCTCAGAGGTTGGTTCAACTTTAATGAGAAATGGGAAAGGGATTGGTTCAGGTTGTTGTTGGGTTTGAGGTTGAGGTTGAGGTGTTGGTTTGAAGATCATCCCATATCCCCTTCTATACATTTCCTTCCTTTTCCCTGAGCGAATGTCAGCCTTGATGTCACTGACATGTCGTTGTAGGGTCTTCTCAGAAATTGGACCCACCTGCCTACCAGAGAAGCCATGAGCCCAGAGATAGTTCTTCATCCAGGCTTTATCACCTATCTTACTAGCAGCAACGAGTCCTGCTTCTTCTTCCTTCTTCTTCTTCGTTCTCATTTTCTCCTTTGCAACTTTCTTTCTCTCCTTCGCCATTTGATCTTGCTTTTTGTTGCAGAGCCATAAGATCGTATCATTTTCATGTGGAGATAATTCTTCTTGAGAGAAACCCCTGGAGGTTAGGAAAGTTATCCTTTCCCTCCGTAGCTATTGATCAGCCTCTCTTTTCTTTTTCTCCCTCTCTTCCTCCAAGGCCAACCTTGCTGTTTCTTCCTTTTGCTTAATCTACATCAAAGTTGACTTTTCTAACTCAACTAACTCCTCTAATTGTAGTAGGAGTACATCTTCATTAGCAGCTCCCAGCTTGACAAGCTTGTCAATGATTTCCACCCTCTTCTTGTTGATGATAGTCTCCTGGTTGGCTACAGCTGCTTTGCTACTTGCAGCTAGCAGCTTCCCAGTTGGGAGTCTACCTTTCCTCTTAAGCTTTTCTAACCTTGCTTCCTCCTGAAGTTCTTCCTCTGTCATCTTCCTTTTTCCTTTGACATCTTCGGAAGTGCTAGACTTTGGAGGTTCTTGAGTGGAGGTTTCAGGTTGAGTGGTGGTGATGAGAGCTGGAGTTAGTGATGATGTTTGAGCAAGGGGTTGGGTGAGAAAATCCTCCATATTGACCTCAGATGCTAGTTCTAGGATTGCATCAGTGACAACTAGATCATAGGATAGAGAAAATAGTCCTTCCGCGACTTCAATCTCAGGTTCGGAAGTTTGAAATGGTTCTTCCAAGACTTTGATTTCTGCTTCGGAAGTCTGTGGGAATGCATTCTTTGTCCGAACTATTTCAGTTGTTGGGCCATCAATCCTTGTTTCCCATTTGAACTCAATCTCAGGTTCCACTTGGACCTTAGGTTGACCAACTTCTTGGACAGTAGTAGAGGGTGCATTCAACCTCTGAAGCTCCTGAGCTCCAAAGTATATCACAGACATATCAGAACTTGGCTGTTCAATGAAAGATTCCATCATGAACTTGTTGAAGAACCTGTTAAGATCTTGGAGCATCCTTTGGTCCACTTGAATGACAACTGGAGGAGGCTCAGGAAAAACTGAAGCTTGTTGAATAGGGTATCTTGAAGTTAAGGTAGGAAGAGCTTGACTCTATGGTTCCTCATTTCTTTGTCCCTGAACACTCTCCCCCTTTTTAGTAGCATCATCCTGAGAGCTTGATGAGTTAAGGAAGAGGTTAATGCGACCTGAATAGGTACATGCCTAACAGACCTCTCAATCTGTATCTTAGCTAGTTTGGCCTTGAGATTTTCAATCTCAAGTTGCTGAGTGGCAGACCTATCCTCTAAAGTCCTAACCTTAGATTCAAGGTTTGAGACTTTAGAAAGTAGGTCTTGAATGATGAGTTTCAGTCTTCCCTCATCTTCTTTTGAAGAATCATGGGGAGATAAGGTAACATACCTAGTATGTTCATCCTCACCACCAGATGTGGTTTCTTGGCACCCTGGTTTCCCTTGCCTAATGATGTCTCTTTTAGAGTCATCAAATGGCATGGTTGCCATAGATTCAGTCTCAGTAATATTACCATTGTCCTAAAAGTCCAATGAGGCTCTTTCAGTAGTGGCAGCTGAATCTACATGAGTCCCCTCCACATCAGTGGGACTCACCTTAGTTAAGGCTTGCTGATGGGGGCTAGAGATAAAAGGTCTCTCTAGGCTCTGTTGATCCTTAAAAGTGTGTTTGGATCAACTTTATTGCCCTGAAGAGTCATAATCTCCTCATCAGTTTCTATCAATAGGTCACTAAAGGATATAAAGGTTAAGCCTAATGATCCGGGACCTTGATCAATGTCTATTGGCATAGAGCCTATTGTGGGGCTATCTCTTTTTGGCTGCTAAGGGGAGTATAAAGACTCGCGCCTAAGGTTTACAGCTTGGGTTTTGGGCTCATGGGATTGAGACTGAGGAGACTCAATACCCATATTAAGGTTAAATGTGAAGGATGGTGAGACCTCAGACTGAGTGGGAGCCTATTTTTCCACTCTAGTCTTTTTGGATTGTACAGGAGGAGCTTGTTCAATCAGAGTAGATTGAACACGGGTTCATTTGGGGCATCTCTGGTATGTGATAGTGATGGGGTGAGAAGGTAGATTTGGCAAAGTGAGGGTACTTGCTGGTGTGGGTTCATCACCTGTGGGGTTAATAGGGATGTCACAAGGAGCCATTGGCTCAATCATACCTGGAAGCAGGTCAGTGTGTCTTCCAGTGTAGTTGGTGGACACTCTCTTCAAGACTTTGAAGATGGTCGGTCTCATTTGAAGAACTGGGAGAAAAGCTGATCAGACAAGCTGACTCTAGTTTAGCTCACAGTTGATAATACACTGAATGAACCTGGGATACATATAGAATGTGTTCCTTGGAGGCTACCCATAAGGTTTATAAGCACAAATCTTGAGTAATTGAAGCAGAGGCTCTTCACCAACCCATGAACTAGGCATCCTAGTTCATATGGGATTTGATCCCATCCCTCAGACTTATTAGACAAACAGTGGAGCATAACATGAAGTAGGAACTTCCAGTTGTAAGAGAAATTAAACTTGTAAACAGTAGACCTGCTCACATCTCCATCATATCCCATTTGGGTATAGGTGTTGTCTAGGTCTGACTTGGGAAATTCAGTAGGAGTGTCTTTATCGTGAAGCTCCAGATGCTCCCTGATGAGTTGTTCAGTAATGATCAACTCCTGGACAAAAATGCTCGACCTTATTACCCTAAATCCATTTAGGGTTTCAATTTTTCCGTTGTCCTAAAATTCATCCATATGGTTTGAGAAAAGACTAGGGTTAACAGTCAGAGCGGTGTAGCAGGTAGATTGGGTGAGAAAGGAAATGATATCTGAGAAGTCAGCATCCTTGGAGGAATCAAGGAGTGCGGCTTGGTTGTGCTGAGGGTTAAGTGCCATTGTGAGAAAGGTTGCAGAGAGATGAGTTTGGATTTTGGTAAATTGGAGACGAAGGAATCTCTTAAGGCAGTAAATTTGGTAAAAAGATGAAAGTGATAAGTCGAGGTTATTTAAATGGGTGTAATGGAGGTTTTAGGGAGATTGGATATAGTAAGAGGATGTTTTGGTGGATGATGTGACAAGGGCGGTAAGGTTTAGTCCATTTAAATAATCCAACATTATTAACACAATCTTTGCTTTTTAGAGAGTGGGGACAGTAAAATCTTTCTTTCGAGTACAAAGCATTTCTGAAGATAATCTTCTTCCGAAGGTAAATTTCTTACTTCCGAGAGTAAAAAGTGCTTTCCAAATGGAGAATATGATAAGCTTCGGAAGTAGATCTGATATGCAATCAATCGCTTCTTCTGAGAATAAAAACACTTCTGAGAAGAAGATTTCCTGGGAGGAATTTTGCTTTGGAAGATATATAAAACATCTTCTAAAGGTTAATTCCTCTTCGGAAGAATTTATACTTAGTGAAATTTCAGAGAAAGACCTTTTGTAACATGGCTTAGATTGTTTTGACACAAGATATTACACACTAAAAAGGTTTTTTAAATGAGATAAATGAGATAGACCTTTTGTAACATGGCTTAGATTGTTTTGACACAAGATATTACACACTAAAAAGGTTTTTTAAATGAGATAGACTAATCAGTGTTTATTATCCCAATAGCTATAATGAGATACTTAAATCTTTGTTCATCAAAGGCTATGGTGAACAAATCAACATATTGTTCATTTGAGTAAACTTTGATTAGTTTAATCAGATTTTTCTCATGAATATCTCTAATGAAATGATACCTGATATCAATGTGCTTTGTCTTGGAGTGCTTCACCGGATTTTCAGTAATGGAGATAGCACTATTGTTGTCAATATGGATAGGAGTAATCATGAAGTTGAATCCGTAGTGTATCATCTGGTTCTGAGTCCACAGTAGCTGAGCACAGCAACTAGCAGCAACAATGTATTCAGCTTCAGCAGCAGATGTTGAAACACAGGATTGCTTCTTGCATTTCCATGAGATGATCCTTCCACTAAGAAATTGACATCCACCTGATGTTGATTTCTTGTTGATACTGTAGCCACCATAGTCACTATCAGAATAACAATACAGATTGAAATTGATGTTCCTTGGATACTAGAGACCTAGTTTAGGTGCTCCTTTGAGGTATCTGAGGATTCTCTTGGCAGCAACTAGGTGAGACACCTTTCGAGCAGCCTGATATCTTGCATAGATGCAAGTTGCAAGCATGATATCAGGTATACTTGCTGTGAGATACATCAGAGAACCAATAACTGCCCTATACTGATGTTGATCAGTATCCTCCCCCTCAGAGTCAGGACAAAGATTATGGTTTATGGGTATAGGTGTTTTGGCTGGCTTACAATCCTTCATATCAAATCTTTCTAAAATATCATTGACATATTTAGATTGATTCATAAAGAACCCTTCTTTCGTCTGCTTCACCTGAATTCCAAGAAAGAAAGTCAATTTCTCCTATTGAACTCATCTCAAACTTCTTCTTCATGATGATCTCAAAGTCTTCACACATTTGGTCATTTGAGGAACCAAATATGATGTCATCAACATAGACTTGAACGAGAATGATGTCCTTTCTAGACTTCCTTATGAATAGAGTCTTTTCAATGGTACCTCTAGTGTAACCATTCTTCATGAGAAACTGAGACAATGTCTCATACCACAGCCTAGGTGCTTGGTGTAGCCATATAGAGCTTTATCCAATTTGCACATATAGTCGGGGTGTTGTGGGTCTTCAAATCCTGGAGGTTGGCACACATAGACTTCCCTAGCTATATCCTTATATAGAAAGGCACACTTGACATCAAGTTGTTAGACAGTAAAATTCTTGGATGCAGCATAAGCAAGGAAGATCCTAACTGCCTCAAGTCTTGCAACAGGTGCAAAGACATCAGTATAATCGATTCCCTCCTCTTGAGTGTGTCCTTGAACTACCAGTCTTGCCTTATTCTTGATGATCAAGCCTCTATCATCTCTCTTGTTTCTGAAAACCCATTTGGTGCCTATTGGTACTTGACCAGATGGTAGCGGACATAGGTTCCAAACCTTTTGTCTCTTGAATTGAAGCAACTCCTCTTGTATTAACTCAACCCAGCTACTATCTTTCAAGGCATCTTCTACCTTCTTGGGTTCCATCTGGGACGAAAAGCATGAAAACAAATAGAGATTCCCATTGTGAATTTGTCATCTTGTTCTCACACCTTTAGAGACTTCCCCTATGATGTTCTCAGCTGGATGAGTGTTGTGAATCCTAAGTCTAGGGATCACCTCTAATTGCAAAGATAGATCCAGATTGGACATATTTTGCTCAGGAGCTTGAACACTTGGACCAGCTGCTGTTTCAAACTCATTCAATGGGGATTGATTGAATGAATGAGAAACATCATCATCATTTGTTGGTTGTGATGCAGCATTAACAGTTGCCTGTTCTTTCAAGATGCTACTTCCATCAGCTTGGTGTTGTGCAATGTCTCCGGATGAGGTTTGAAGCTTAACAGGTGGATCACTGGTTGAAGCTCCACTATCCCTTGAGATAGTCATACTATCAGATCTGCCAATAGTGGGAGCTTGGTTTGCTGCAGCTCTTGGAGAACTTGGAATAGGTCTGGGTAACTCAAGCAGTTGGTCTTTAGCAGAGTCACTTTGAGTACCTGTTCCAGCTGAAACATTCTCATAAGAGGGTTTAGAATAGTTTGGAAACAATTCTAAATCAAAGATATTATTAGGGCCATTCCCCCTAACACAAGGAGTGTGTTGATTAACGCCAATGTTGAAAGATTCCTCAAATTGTTGATTTTTGATGTTATAAACTATAAGCTTTAGAGTTAGAGGAATATCCAACAAAGATAGCATCATCCGACTTTTCAGCAAATTTTGCCAAATTGTCCTTTGTGTTAAGTATGGTACACCTGCTACCAAAGGACCTTAGAAAGCCAATGAATAGTGGCCTCTTGTTCCATAGCTCATAAGGAGTTTTTCCATGTGGCTTAACTACAAGAACCCTGTTCTGCACATAGCATGCAGTGCTGACTGCCTCTGCCCAGAATGTTAGAGGCAGCCTTGAATCAGCTAACATTTACCGAGCAGCCTCAATAAGTGTCCTGTTCCTCCTCTCAGTAACACCATTTTGTTGAGGAGTTCTAGGAGCACTATATTGTCTGGCAATCCCTTTTGAGTTATAGAATGAGTCAAAAACTTGATTCATAAACTCAGTCCCTTGATCATTTTTAATAATTTTGACCTTGTTATCAATTTGATTTTTTATTTTATGAATAAAAGATTTTAAAGTTTCAGCAGTTTCGTCTTTAGTTCTTAAAAAGAATACCTATGTAAATCTTGTAAAAATCATCAACAATCACAAGGCAATATGATTTTCTTCCAATGCTCATTATACTTGTGGGACCAAATAGATCCATATGCAATAAGTGTGATGGAGTTAACAACTTTGGATTTATGAGATGTCCTGTGTTGCTTCCCTTTCAGGCATGCAACACAGTTATCTTTGCAGAAAAATTCCTTTTTAGGCAAACCATATACCAAGTTATTTTTAGCCAATTTATTCATTTTTTTAAATTCACATGACACATTATGCCATAGTGTTGACTCATCACCATTATCTTTGGAAAGAAAGCAAGATACTTCACCCAGTGGGGAAGCATTGTTCATATTAAGCTTGTACATATCCCCTTTCCTGAGAGATCTAAGAAGCACCAATTCCTGAGGAATTGTCATTCCGGGTTTGAGGATAATGCACTCATGTTCTTTGAAGAGAATTTGATGCTTCTGATCATAAAACTGAGAAACACTTAACAGGTTGTGTTTAAGCTGTTTGACAAAGTGTACTTTGTCAACTTTTAAATTTCCATTGGATATACTCCCTCTGCCAGAAATATATACTCCGGCCTCACCTCCAAGCTGCACAGGACCTCCATCAACATGTTGAAATTGTTGAAGGAGAGATTTGTATCCTGTCATGTGCCTGGAGCATCTACTATCCATAATCCATACATTGTTATTCTTGTCATATGGATGTCCCTACACATAAGATGAGATGATTAGTTTTGATTGGAAACCCAAGCCTTGTTGGTCTTGGGTTCTTCCAATGATAGGGACATAATCGAACCAAGTTTATGCATGGGGGTTTAATGAATGTCTTTGAAGAAGAGGTTTGGGCTGCAGCATCTTCCTTGATCTTCCATTCCATCCCTTGGTTGATCATTGAAGATGAGCTTGTTGATGCTTGTGTAGCTTGGCATTCTTCCGAAGCTTCTTTCTTTTCTGAAGAAACCTTCACCACCTTTTCTTTCGAATCAGTCTTCTTCTGGGATGGTTTCAAGGGGACTCTTTTGTTCTTTTGAGTCTTGACAACTTTAAATTCTGAAGCCATTTTCCCTTCGGAAGAAGGAGTTTCTTTCGAAAGCAACCTTGCTTCGGAAACAAGCTTTCCCTTTTTCATCACTTGAACCATTTGATAAGGTCCAAATGAGAACCTTCCCTGACTCCTTCTCGTTTAACATTGTTTGCATAATGTGTGTTAGTAGGATTGTAGTAACAATCTTTGGCCATGTGGTTTTGCAGACCACACATTATGCAGGCAATGTTAATCTTCTGGGAACTTGAGGATTGCTGTTTCTTGTTCTTCTTTTCTTCATCAGCAATTTTTGCCTTTAACTTCTGATCCTTTGGTAGGACAGGAGTGCTGGTACTACACCCCTTTCCTAAATCAGAGTTTCCTACCACCTGAAATCCAGTTGTGATGAATACACCCTTTTGCTTTGGGTCTATCTTTAGCTTGGACTCAGCCACTTTCTTGACAGTTTTTCTGGCTGCCTTAGCTCTGCTTCTTTTGGCTTTGGTGGTCAGGGGTTGATCATCACTGATAGGAGAGGGTAAAATTACCTGGTTCTTCCCTGTGATGATCTCCATAGTTGAATCACTCTTTGACTCATGGGAAGGTGGGTCAGCAGATAGAACCTCTTGCTCTTTAGTACCACACCTTGGTTGTCTGATAGACTCATAAGAATGTGGTGGAACAATTTTATTAGTTCCCAACCCACCTTTGTTTTGGTAACAAAGATTTGAGTGAGAGGATGATGCAAGAATGGCTTGGAAGTTTTTCTTAGAAATAACATGCTTCCTGGCTTGAGCCTTAGCTGTGACAAGCTAGGCTTGAGCCTCAAACAATTTAGATATTAAATACTTGATTTGAGTCTTGTAGTTTGTATGTTCATGTTTTAATAAGGACGCAGTTTTCTCTAACTCTTTAATTTCTTTTGATAGTCAGATTCAGCCCTTTTAAAATCAGATCTTAAAACATTAAAAGACTCAATATCGGATTTAATTTCCATATTGTAGTCCTGATATAACTTAACCTTAGCAATACAAGCTGGAGTACAGAGATGTTCACATACCTTGTTGTCATCTGTTCCAAACATAAGTGCTTGAGTAGGAGTCACATCCTGTACCATGAAGCTCCAGTCAACTTCTTGAGCCATAGCAGCTGTCTTAGTTGACTTTCCAGTAGCCTTTTGTGTAGAGGGATGTGTGGAGGCCTATGGGGTGGTTCTCGGATTTGACTTGAGAGCCTTGCATTCCCTGGCAAAGTGACTAAGTTGGTTATAGTTGTAACATTTGGCCTTTGTCTTGTCAAACCCAAATTTGCTGTTGGCTGGGTTCTGGGGAAATTGCTTTCCAGTTCTCTTGAAAAACTTCTTCGCTCTATAGGTTAACAGAGCCATCTTTTGGACTATGTCCACATACTCCATATCATCTAGGTTGAATCACTCTAGAACATCAAAGCAATACTGATAGGCACTAGATTGCCCATTTCCTGAGACAAAGGCACAACTGTCCTGAAAAGAACTTTGCTGAGCTTGTTGAGACCTTGGAGTCTCAGGGAATGTAATGTATGGCCCAGAAGAACAGGATGGCTGCTGGGTGTATGTCAGGTACTGTTGAGGTTAGGGGGTCCTAAGCCTTCAGCAACTATTAAAGCGTTGCTAGCAGGAAGTCTCAAGGGTCTGCTTGTCTGATGGCCTCTCTTGTTCTCCATCTCTAAATGATATCCATCAAGGATGCCATAAAGTTCAGTCATGGTGAGGGTGTTCAGATTTTCTATCCTCTTGATAGAGACACAGTAGAACATCCACTCATTTGGGAGTGCACTCATGAACTTTCTTGTGAGATCTCTTAGTTCAAGTGTAATTTCCACAGACTGAATAGAGGAAATAAGATCTATATACCTGAAATATTACTGGCTGAGGGTCTCTCCAACAATATAAGTGAAGTTCTCGAACAATTGCTTCAGGGAATCCTTCTTGGAGTCATTGGAGCTGGAGTACATCTTAGCAAGTGCATCAAACAGTTCTTTAGCTGATTTGTAATGCTCAAACCCCACCATGATGGAGTTGGGTATAGCAGTCATTAGAACCGTCATTGCATTACTGTCAATGTCCAGTTTCTTCCGGTCTTCATCAGAGTAGTCTTCAACAGCCTTCTCTATCATGACACCATTTCCACCTGGTGCTACTACCTTTGGTTTGTAAGGGCCATTGAAAATAGATTGCCATATTTTGCTATCTTGATACCTAATGAAAACTTCCATGCGTCTGCTCCATGATCTAAAGTTTTCAGGGGTGATGATGGGTGCTTTAGTCATCGTCCCCATCTCTACTTCAGACTTTTGGTTGAGGGCCATTTTGAGTGTGGTGTAAGGAAGAGTGAAAAACAGGTTGATTTGGATGGTAAGATCTCACAATCAAGAGCCTAAAAAGCTCTGATACCAATTTCAAGATCGATTTATGTCACCTAACACTTAGTTTTTCTCTCAAACTTACTTGTAACACACTCGGATCAAATGATGATACAGAATCCTTTCTAAGAATTGATAATAATATACTAAGTAACAAAGAACACCAGGAAATAATTTTCAAGGTACTTGTATATATTACTTCTCAACTCAAAGTATTACAAGACTCTTACAAGCATATTACATGATTTACAATGAGAAATTATATATACTAGATCCTACAGCCGGATATACATTGATACCAGCTGGAAACCTATGACTAAAGCATATACTACAATGCTAGAGTTAAGGTATCTTAGATAAAGTATTATCTAAGATAAGGTAGTCATGACATGTCTATGACTTACCTTTTGTCACCAACTTAAGTTGGCAACTGTACTAACTGATAAAGGTGAACAATGGAATAAAGTATGGTCAACTACATGGGCTTAGAGAAAACGCAATGTAATATATCTGTTAGGATCGAGTATTGATTGAAATACTAACTGATAAACGTGTATACCAAATCAAATAGTGCGGAATCCTATTTGATTGGCGATCCAATCAGTGAAAACGCACGTAGAAACAATTATAGATTGAATCTAAATGTTAAGAACGATTTGGAATCGATCTAGTGCGATCTATGAACTTGGAACAGGTTCTTAGAGGTCTCTGGACGGCTAGGGTACGTATGTAGTCGAAGTGTTCTCAATTCTTACGTTTTTCCATGAATTAAGTGGTATTTATAGGTTAGGGTTTCTCATTCAGCCGAATGAACCATTATTATGGTTCAGTCGTGCGATTGAGCCATGCGGTTGATCCATTCGCACGACTGAGTGTTCAGTCGTGCGACTGAGTGAATCTCATGTTACACTCGTGCGACTGATCCAGTCTCCTGGTTCAGTCGTGCGACTGAGTCATTCGTATGAAGTTGTTCATGCGTATGGTCCATTAGCATGGGCCATTCGCATGAGAACTTCATATTACTAAGTTTGAATATATTTATTAGTCATTACATTATTAAGATTCATTCAAACAACCACAAACCTATATCGTCAGTTCAATAAGCGTTAGACTACTAACCAATGAAATAATAAACATTATAAGCACAACCACACATTGTATTTCATTAAGTACCCATTCAATTACATAAGTGTAAGACAATAAAGACATATTACATTAAGCTCAGAAACTAGGTACACATTTATCTACAAACTCCCCCTTGGACCTAGATTCATCTATTGTCTTACATTCTTCATAAGCTCCTCATATTTCTTGTACTTCTCCTCTCTTGTAACTCCTGCATGTATTTCAAATGCAAAGCAGAGTCTGATCACGTTTTGGAATTGGAGGGCTTGTACAATATCTTGCGCGTCATAGAACAGTGGCCACTTGTATTATGTGTAAACATCATCAGCCGACAAGTTAGTGAGCCACATGGGGTCAAATACCCTGATAGTTTCCATATTTCCATTTCTGTTCAGTACTATGACCGCCTCACCTATTCTCCAATCGTAGTACCACCACTTGAAGTGTGGAGTGAAGTTCTGTGGCATTTCCCGTAGAGGGATTCTAGACATCGTGCGCGGAGGACTCCACTTCAGCACTACTTTTGGCTTTCCAGTAATGGCATCAACTTCAGATCTTCTGATATACCTCGTTGGTTGTTGAGGTTTGAAGTTGACCCACCTGGTGTGGTACTCTCTCTTTAAAGCAACTTCAAACCAACCTGACATCTTACGAGGGTCAGCGTATTACAACTTCAACTTTGCTAACTGGTTAAGCTCAAAACCTGGAAGAGTCTTCAGATCGTGTGGGAATCTGAAGTACTCGATCCCTTTCTCTCTTTTAACAGCATAGACTTTAAGATCTTCAAAATAGGCCCACGCTATGATTTTGCCTAACACCTTGTGATGTTTCTTCACTTTATAGAGTTTGGTGTAGACAGTTGACTTTGGAGCACTGTGCTGGGCTCTAAGTTCTGCAAAACATGCTGCCCATTCAGCCTTTCTGATGTTGACATCGGCGTCTGAGGCTTGGGCTTTCTCTTTGTCCTTCTCTGACTCCTGCTCCATTTTATCCAGAGTTTCAAAGGTATCAATGACAAGGGTGTTTCCCAGATTGGGAACGGCATTTCCTTCGTTGTTAGTATACTTTGGATAATGTTGGGCCGTGACATCCTCAATTTCTATCTCGTCTATATCATTCAGTTCATCGTCACTTTCCACGGTTACGGTAGGAGCATCCTTCACGACCTCATCAAGATTGAGTCGGAACATTTCGGCCAATTGCTCATCAGTGAGATCATGAATTATTTCTCCCTCTTCAGGAGTGTAACTCACGGATCTCCTGACTATCCCTTGCAGATCAAAAATCATTGTTAGTTGAGTCTTGATCTGCTGGAGGGGAGAAACGTCGTATTCATCTCTTTGAAAATTTGGATCTGCTTGATTTAAAACATGACACAACAACCATTAGTCAATAATCAAAACATAACCACATTAAAAAAATATAAACATTAGTACATTAGTTTGATACAATATTCAATTACACATGATTTTAAATAACATAAACAACTATGCATTACTCTTGTCTTGTATTATGTGTTCCTCTACTGACGGGGTTGATGTAGAGGCACCTTTGTCTTGAGCTTTCTTGGTCCTCCTTTCACTTGCTGATGTGGCACCCATAGCAAATGTATCTCCTTCTCCTTCATCATCATCATCACCTGCATCGACATCATCTCCTCCCTCAGTATCGTCACCTTGATCATCACTATCATCCTCATCATCATTACTGTCATCATCATCACCATCATCTCCATCTCCTTCTCTGATCTTTAGTGGCTCATCTTTAGATCCTTTGAGCCTCAACATGAGCTTCTTGTTCTGAGCCTCTAAATCCTGTATCCTCTGTACAGAGGATGTCTGCATCTCTCTCAGCTCTGTGATCTCAAGGCTCTGAGCCTCAATCCTCTTGTCTTGGGAGGCATTGAGCTCCATCAGCTGATTAAGCTGAGTAGCTCTCTGGTCATCTGTTGCCAGCAGCTTTAGTACTAACCAGTTTAGGTTAGCCAGCTGCTCCTCCAACCCAACAGATGGGTAAGAGGATCCAAAAGCAGGTGGGACCTGTGATGAGGTCCCGGCTCCATGTGTGGTGGTGGTAGTGCTGGATGTAGAGAAGATGGGTGGTGGGATATGTATGGATGGTGGGTTAGTTATGATGGGTGGAGTGGTAGTAGTGGTAGTAGGTGGAGTGGTGGTAGTGGTGGAGGGTGGAATGGTGGTAGTGGTGGTGGTAGGTGGAGTGGTAGTGGTGGTAGGTGGAGTGGTGGTAGTGGTGGCTGTAGTGGTGGTGGTGATAAAGGTCATCCTCCTCCTCTTCGTCTTCATCCTGTGGGGCTGAGCCATTCATTTCTTCCTCGAACCCCTCGAGGTGGATGCTCCCCCTGGGATGCTGGGCTGATCTGGGGTGTAGGTTGGATCAGTCATAGTCTCCCCAAACCCTCCCGGACGTTCACCAACCGCCTTAAGCCCTCGTTCGGTAGCAACCACCTTGCTGCCCACCATTCGAGTCAACGGCTCCTCATCCGACTCCTCCTCCTCATCCGAATCCTCCTCCTCATTAGGTCGGAAGTCCTGATGGAATCCCGCAGTCTCTGCTCATCGGGTGGATGTTGGAGATGTTGTATCAGCAGTTTGGCCCCTCAATTGAGTGGGCCCTGTATCTCCACCATCACCGCTATCATCGTCATCAGAATCATCAGCTGGGAGCTCAATTAGCTCAGTGTCTGAGTCACTGCCATTGTGGCGCCACTTCCTTCGTGATGGCGCCACGTAGTCTTCACGGGCCAGATGCCCAAACAGCCGCCTCACAGGGGGTTTCACAAGCTTCCCCCTGTATACCTTCATCCGGCCCAAGGTGGTATCGTCCATCACCTCGAGCACTACGGCATCCTTCGTTTCCTTTGGCAACAAAGGGAGCTTTTGGTCAATGATCATCTGCATAAATCGAGGGTACATGCAAAAGCCCTCCTTGCCCTTAGCCTCGATGTTCTCCACCAGGTAGGTGAAGATCATCCTGGAGAAGCTAAACGGATGCTTCAGCACCAACGCCACATAGGCGTTCTGTATCTGATCAGACAGCTCATCGAATCCCCCCTTCCGTGAGGCAATGCACTTGAGTAGCACATGGGCTAAGTACTTAAGCTGGGGACACAGGTTGCTCTTGTTGAGCACACCTGAGTTGATGTCCCCAGAGTACTTGGCCCACAGGAAACAGCCTCGTACTGTCAGTGGGTGTAGACGGGTAGGGCAGTCAGCATCATCCCCAAACTCTAATACTATCCTAAGATTGTCCTCAGTGATCTCTATATGCTGACCAAAGATAGAGCTCCTGATCCGGTGGGGCTTAGAGGTCCTGTCAACAACCGCGCCTTCCCAGAAGGCCTGCTGAACCGAGCGGTATGGTGTGCATGGAGTAGAGATGGCACGGAAGATCCTCGATCTCCGTAGGAAGGTAATAATGCCAGAGAAGTCTGCAGCATTCCTTGAGGTCAGATCTAGATGTGCACAGATGTTGTGCTTGGTGCTCATAGTCCAACGACTAGCGATCTGTTACACAATGCAAATAAACGTTAGTTTCCTTCAATGAGTAACAATTTAATTCATTTGAACTTGAATTTTTCTGTTCTGTCGTGCGAATGAACCTGTGCGACTGAGATCTAGTCGTGCGAATGACCTCATACGTACGACTGAGCATGCGACTAGGCTCATTCGTATGCTATCTCATGCGCTTACATAAGTCGTGTGACTGACTCATACGCATGGTTCAGTCGTGCGGTTTAGCCATTCGCCCCGCTCAGTCGCACGACTGAAGTTCATCAGGTTGTCCATTCGCATGACAGACTTACTGTTCAATTCAAAATCGAATTTTGAGCAAACTTTAATGTTAGATGTCGTGGTTTGGCTCATTAGGCTCGCATTTGACCGACAGAACACATAGTAACCTTTAATTTCACAGTGGACTTAGTTTTATTAGTTTCTTAGTTAAACTAAGTCTCGGTTCTTTTTAGGGTTCAAATCAGTCGATTTTGGGCAAGAAATGATGTACATTTTCAATGATTGCACCGCACATTACCTGTATAGTCACTACAAATCGTCAGTATGCAATTATCAACGGTCTAGAGTGCTCTAATGGAAATCGGGCAGAGTAATGGTGCTTCATGTGATTTAGGAGCAATTTGGGGGTGATGAACGACTGCGACCGACTCCCCCTCTTTTTATATAAGGGTTTCCTTCAGTCGTGCGACTAAGCCCAGTCGCATAGTTGATTCGTGCGACTGAAGATCAGTCGTGCGACTATCACAGTCGGTCACCTTCAGTCGTGCGACTAGAAGTCAATCGTGCGACTGTGTCATTAGGTCACCTTCATCCATGCGATTGGCTCATTTTAGTCATCCAATCGTGTGATTTTATTCATGCTTATGGTCCAATCACACGTATGTCCCATACGTGTGGGTTAATCGTGCGATTGGGCTCATTCGTATCCTCCAATCATACGACTGGTCCATACTCATGGTCCAGTCGTGCGAATGGATCATACTCATGATTTTGACTTTATGACCATTTGACATATTACACCTTTTAACTTATTGATTAAACATTATGAGAATTCGATCATCACAGACATGATCATTTTAATTTTGAAAACTTTTGATCACCTCAGTCGTGATCCTTTTCAACAAAACACACACTTTGTCACCTCAGACGTGACCCTTTTCACATTTGAAAACTTGTGTGGTCATCTCAGACGTGACCTTTTTAGGTGATTAAATCCCCGATTGAATTCCATGGCATAGTCCGATGTTTAACAAACTAAATTGACGAAATTTAAACAAAATAAAAGAACTAAAACTGAAATACAAAACTAAACTTGTTTTTGTGGTTTTGTGTGAGGTGGAAATTTCTAAGATGGAAATTTAAAAGATTCATTCCTGAAAGGGCGGCTTCAATTCATTTTGACCATAAGTGGACTGATTCAGTTTGGAATCATACAGGTACGTCAAATCATTCGGGACATCTTATCAAAACCTTTTGATGCTCTATTCTTGTTTTTCATCTAGAGTCGTTAGCAAGTTTAGGAAGTCATACTAGTACCATTAGATCCCCACATTGATTTGGGCTTTCAAGAATTGTAGCCACGATGATTGTCAGTATACTTGTCTTCTTAAATCCATACACAGACTTTTGACATAGATTGGTGATAGTTTAAGGTTTAATTATTTCAACAAGATTTTGTGGATCCCACACTTATATGGTAATAAACATTCCTCAGGAGATTTTTGAGTGGTCTCAGGGTAGTATTCAAGAAGAAACTATTCTTAGAGCTTTCAAAGAGAAGCCAAGCCTCAGGTCAGTGCCATCGCACAATAGAGAGGCGGTACACAACAATGAATTCTAGAATATATAGGTTATGCTTATCCTCAGGTCAGTGCCACCGGACAACAGAGAGGCACATAACCTATCTTCTTGTTTGAGAACTTTTATTCTTTTTGCACAGATCTCACCAACAACATAGGTTATTAGTTTGATTGCTTTTGCATTTTTTCATCATGTGCTTTTGCTCATATTTTGGTCATACGCACACATTTGCGGCGTTTATTCTGCTCGTCACCCCTTATTGGAATTTTGTTGATTATGGTAACCAGAGATAAGATGATAACCCACAGCTTGTTGAACAACTTAGTTTGTTCCTGAGATCACCAACAAGGTCTAATCATCTATTGTGTTGAATCTACCGACATATCATCTGTGGTCTAGCAACCTCTAGGTCTACTTTTTTTGTGTTACCTTAGTAGTAACCGGTTTTACTTTTATTTTTCCTTTTATATTGCTCAGACTACACAGACTTATACTTTAAACTTCTCATCTAATTCAATTAAATCATTTAAGAGTCCTAAATGGTTTGTTCCTGTGTACTATCATTTTCCAAAGTTATTGAATCGGTATCACAAATACGCTCTGATTTCTATAAGCTAGCCTCTTCTTCTCCCTCGTTTTTTTAATGTTGTTAACTAAACCTATTCTCCCCCTAAAATTCTAAAACCATAAACGATTTGCGTTTTTAGGATTTTAATAGGCGAAGAAATAACATCAGTTTAATTAAAACATAAAATAAAATAAATAAATAAAGAAAATAATAATTAAAAGAAAAATGGACTATATGCATCGGACTAAACATGGTAATCTTCTGGAATTACATTACTTTTCTTCTTAACGCCGTTGACCTCTAACAAATATAGAAAGCGTGGTTTATCAAAAGCCTTTGTATAGAGGTCAGCGCGTTTAAATCAATATTTATTTTAACCACATCGATTAGGTTCTTTTCAAAACAGTCACGTATAAAGTGATATTTTATGCTGATGTGTTTGGTCTTAGGATGTTGTACCGGATTTTTAGTTACTGTAATTGCAGCAGAGTTATCAACAAAAATAGGAGTAGAAGAGAAATTCAAACTGTAGTCCCGCATTTGGTGTTGTATCCATATGATTTGTGAACAGCAACTTGCGGCAGCAACGTATTCGGCTTCGCAGGTTGACAAAGCAACCGAGGTCTGCTTCTTACACTGCCAGGTCACTAATCTCCTCCCAAAGAACTGACATCCCGCTGATGTAGACTTGTAGTTCATCTTGCAGCCACCGTAATCCGAGTCACTATACGCCGTAAGCTCGAAGTCATCGTCATGAGGATACCACAACCCAAGTGTTGGTGTACCCTTCAAATAATGGAATATCCTTTTGACCCCTATCAGATGATTAACTTTTGGCTTCGCCTGATATCTTGAACATAGACATGTCGCATACATGATATCAGGTCTTGAGGCAGTGAGGTACATGAGAGAACCAATCATTCCTCGGTACATGGTGGCATCGACCAGATCACCATTCTCGTTGGGTGCTACATCATGGTTTGTAGCAAGTGGAGTCCCAGCTGCGGAAGCATTCTCCATGTCAAACCGACTGAGAATATCTCCTACATACTTGGTCTGATGTAGAAATATTCCCTTTGGTGTCTGATCCACTTGTAACCCGAGAAAGAACTTCATCTCTCCCATGGCACTCATCTCAAACTCAACCTTCATTACAGCTTCAAACTCTTTACATAATTCTTCATTCTTTGACCTGAAGATTATGTCATCAACATAGATTTGAACAAGCAGTAAATCACCATCTTTTTCTTTGATAAACAGTGTGCAATCAATAACACCTTTGCGAAAGCCGTGTTTCACAAGGTGAGTCGAGAGTTTCTCATAGCAGGCCCTTGGGGCTTGATGAAGCCCGTATAAAGCCTTGTCGAGTTTGTAAACTCTGTCCCGATGATATGGATCCTCAAATCCCTCGGGTTAACTGACGTACACTGTCTCTCAGATTTCACCATGAAGGAATGCACTCTTCACATCCAGTTGATAAACTTTAATCTTCATATACGATGCATAGGCAAGGAAGATGCGGATGGCTTCCATTCTTGCCACGGGTGCAAACACTTCATTGTAATCTATTCCCTCGACTTGTCGAAATCCTTGAACTACAAGTCGAGCCTTGTTCCTGATGATGACGCCTTGGTCATCTTTCTTGCATTTCAAGACTCATTTGGTGCCAATGACCTTAGCATCTTTAGGTCTATCCACCAGAGTCCATACACCTAACTTCTTGAACTGAAGAAGTCTTCTTGCATGGCACTCACCCATGCCTCATCATTCAGGGCTTCACTGACGTATTTTGGCTCAAACTGAGACACAAAACAACGATAAGCACCGTCGTGAAGGTATCCTTTTTCCATTACCGAGGCATGATCAGCTGAATATAGCTGATTTCTTGTCTGCACTCCTGATCTGACATCCCTAACGACATTGTCCAGGGGATGATAGACATTTAAGCGTGATCCAAGAGTGGTGGGAACAACTACCTCAGAGTCAAGATTATGAACGTTTGGTTCTGTATCTGAGGCAGTAGGAGTTTGAGGTTCCGAAGACGCAGAGGCATCAATGTCAGATGCTTGTGGACTTGCAGGAATGGGAACCTGTTCCTCCTGATTGTTCTGGTCATTCTCCACAGCTTCATCTTCTGAGGAGGAGTCACTTACTTCGAGTGCTCCCCCTGAGTGGTGAGACGAGTCACCTTGTGAACTAGATGATGATGAATCTTGTGATGGTGTGTTCAAGACATCATACATCATCTTGGTTTCTAGCTCTTCGTCAGCAGTGGAGAGAGGTATGTTGAAAGACTTGAAGAATCCATCATAGTCGAAAAAGAAGGCGGGTCCTTTTCCAGCAGGTGGGTTGGTGAATCTTTGAACGTCCACGTTACACCACACTTCTACTAGACCCGTTGAGTTGTTGTTGATAGGATCGGATCAATTAGGTTTGAATTATGCAGCGGAATATCACGAATTAAGATCGAATTCAAGCAAGAAAAGTAATAAATATGCAAAACAATCAATCACAATTATAGAGAGAATATTTCTGTTAAAGGAATGTTTTCATTCACGCGTAATGCTTCGGTTGGAATACAGCTAGGTCAACATCCCTTATATAGAGGAATGTGACGTCTGCTGATGTCACTTGACAGTGACATCTAACAGAATTTACAAAACAACTGAAATATGCAAACTACTGAGATGTTCTCAACTACTGATTACATCTCAGAGAATGCTAAGTACAATTACATGAAACTACTGACTAATAACTACTGAAACAATAAACTACTGAAATGTAAAATTACAAGTACTGAAAAGTAAAACCATCACAACTACAGAAGTTAACAACTTCAGCTGTTGTGACAACTGCTGATCACTCTGGTCTTTAGTCTTTGTCTTCAGCACTTCATCTTCAAACTTTGTCTTCAGTTCTTTGCTTTCAGACTTTGTCTTCAGTTCTTTGCTTTCAGACTTTGTCTTCAGACCTTTGTAATCAGCTGATGTCTTCAGCTATTGTGATCTTCATCAGCAGTTGTAATGTCTGTGGGACTTAGAGGTTTTTCTGATCAGGCTCATTGGTTCTTTTGGTCCAACAAACTCCCCCTGAACCAATGCAGCCAAAACCTCTAACTTTATTGAAGATCCCACTTATTCTTTGGCAAAAGTACTCTCTTGATCAGCTTCAGAGATAAACAAATAAGCACAGGCCAGGAAAAGGTTTCTAATCATTTGATTGGCTAAGTATGGAAGGGAACTCTGTCTTGGGGAAATTGGACACAGAGTCTTGTCCCAACCATGAAACCTATTTCCCATTGATGAGTCTGAAAGACTCCCTTGCATAGGCTTCAAGGAGAATAACTTGTTCCTCCTTAGTGAGTTCTTCTGCTTCTCCCTCAAAGAAGAACTCAGGCCCATAGTATTCAGACAGGTACCTCACTGTCTTCCCATTCTTTAACTCAACAGTTGTTATCTCTCTATATGCGAATTCATCTGGATGAGAGCCTTCAAGCAACAACTGGAGTTCACTCTTCTGAAGATCTTCAAGTCTTTTGTACAACAACCCCTTCTTGATCATTTTGTTCTCAAGAATAGACATAGGGGTTGATTTGGATGTGTGAGCTCTCTTGAATTCTTCAATGATTTCCCAGGGTGAGACTACCATGGCCAACATGATTGCAGCATTCAAAGTCTTTCTTACTTGGCCATGATATCTACTTGGTAAGTTTTTCTTGTGAATTCTAGAACTTACCCTGGGATCTGGCCAAATCCTCACTCTTTCTTTTTGATGTTGAAATGTATGTCTGAGAGTGTACATCCTCTGAGCTTGAATCTTCATAGCTTGAATGGATGAGGACTGAGGGAAGTCCTTGTCAACCATTCTGAGAAACTGCTCATCATGCTGCTTCTGCTGTTCTTCTTCTTCAATTTTGACCTTAACTATCTGCCTTTGAGTTTCAGGAGTTATTGTTTGTGACTGACTCCTAGGCTTCAGTTTCTTCTTTTCAAGAACAGCAGATATTGACAGATTGTCTTCTTCATCCTCTTCTTCTTCTTCTTCCATCCTCAGCAGCCTTCTTTTTCTTTTGGGTGCTTCACTGGTGGAATCTTGGATGGGTTTCTTGGGTGAAGGGATTGGTTTAGATTGTTGTGAGGTTGATTGTTTTGGAGGTTGAGAGGTTGGTTGTTTTGAAGGTTTTGAGATTGGCTGTTTTGGTTGTGAGGTTGGCTTTGAAGATTGTTTTGGTAAGGGAGATTTTAAGGGCTTCTCTATCATTTTGTTGGTGAGGGTGGCTTTGGATAACTTGGCCATATCAGATCTCTTCCCAGCACCAGCTTCATCCAGAGCTTCAATGATTAAGCCTTTGTTGAAGCTTTCAGATGAGCATATTTTGGTAGTTATCTCCAAGATGCTATCTCTGGACCATGACTTAATCTCAATGATAGGTCTTCCCAAATGTTTAGAGAGGAATCTAATCATAGCCTCTAATCTCTCCCTTTCTTCTTCATTACAACTTGCCCATCGATCCTCAATTTCTTGAATCTCAAGTCTCCTAATCTCTGAGTCAAGTTTGGCAGTATCAAATCCTTGCCTAAAAAGCTGATCAATGATCCTGTCCATGGATCTGCTGTGTTGGTTATCAGCTTCTTTGATCATCTCATCTAACCTCTTCTCATCTTCAGTTTGTTCACCAATACTTTTCTTTCTTTTGTAGGTGATGATCTCTTTGCCTTTATTCTCTTCCTTAGCTTCTTCCTCTTCAGCTCTTTTCCTTTTATCATCCTTTACTGACTTAGACTCCTCCTTTTTGGTTGCATTGGGTTCAGGGGTTTGAATGTCAGAAAGGTGCTTGGACACAGCATCAGTCACAAGGGATTTAATATCTGAGGAGAGCCTCTCATCAATGGTTTTATGAACAATAGATGTGATGATGGGGGTGATGAGAGGTAAGGAAGATTGGAAAGCAGCAACCATTTGCTCAGAGGGGTTTTCTCCCTGAGAAATGGTGCCTAAACCAGAGGCTGGTGGTTTGGTTGATTTGAGTGGCTCAGTGTTTGGTGAAGCTTCAACAGAAGCTGCCATCTTTGGGTTTATTGGGGCAGATGGTCTTGATTCCTGAGGCATAATGGGAAGCAGATCTTTTAATCTACAAACCTCCGCCTCAAGAATAGTATTTTGGGCTAAGACTTCAAAGAAAAAGCCTAGGTCATCATCAGTATAAACTGAATCAGCTGACCTCCTGAGTGAACTAGGATGAACATGTGCTGAGTGTAAATCAGTGATCACATGTGCCCCTTTGTCTTGGAACTGGGGACTTCCTGCCTCAGGAGCATGTCCTTCATTGACAGTTGCCTCTGGTGAGGTCTTAGAGCTGATACCTGCTTCATCCTGTTCATGTGCTGAAACAGGGGAAGAGGTAGCGTCACCAGATGTTCTAGTCTCCACATTTACACTAGGAGACTGAACTTGATAATCCCTATTCTGTTGGATGTCAACTACATTTTGATCCTCTCCCTCAGCTGTTGAGGTTTTCCCAGTAGTAATAGGTTTCTTGGGAGGGGTAGAGGAATTTAGCTGAGTCAGCACTTGTGCAATGACTGCAATTGGGCTAGTAGGGGTGGTATCAGTGGGAGATGGAGGTGAAAAGGTTTGCACCTGGGGAGAGTGGTGCTCTTCAATGGCAATCTTCTCAAGTGAGATAGATTCCAGCAATGTGGTTTCCCCAATATTGGTTGCATCAGGATCCTGTTGAGAGGATACCTGAGTGGTTTCAGCTAGTGGAGTCATTGAAACTACAAGGGGATTAAGGCTTGTAGTCTCATCCTGCATTTGTGCTACAGGGGCATCATCAGGGGACTCAACTCCCTGAGTAGCCTTTTTGGTTTTCTTTGGTTTGGGTTTGGAGGGGACTTTACATTTGGAGGTGGAGGCTGTGGGTCCCCTCTGCTTGGGTTTGAGCAGTTTGGCAGCCTCTTTGAGTTGTGGGTTTGAGTTGTGCCAGGAGTATACCTCTGGCAAAACCAGCAGAGCAGGGACTCCAAGGCCAACAAGGCCATCAGATTTTAATTGGTTTAAAATGATTGCCATAAGAAACCTTGGATATAATATCCATCTATTTGTCACAGGTTTCAATGCCAAATCTTTAAGTTCCAAAAAGATATATCAGAAAAGTCTAGATTTTGATGTTCAAGGATAGAATATAATACCTGTTGCCATCTGGATGACATTTGATCCCAAGAGGATGTTTTGGGAGCAAGGCAGACATTGATCATGTGAAATATAAGTCGCTCCGCATCATGGAAGTGCTTCTTCAGGATGGTAGTAGCACTTAGGTCACCTTCATAACCATGATTAGCAAAAGAAAGATCAATGGTGCCTTTTGGGTACTTGGTGGGATAGGCGACATCATTCAGGTCTAGGGTTTGACGAATGATCTCAGGAGTGATGATCACCCGTTTCTGGTTAACAAAAGAGTGGAGAGTGATGGTGGCATCATTCTCAGCAGTATGAACGGTAACGTTTGTCCAGAATTGGCACAAGGTATCGGGGTAGATGGTTGGATTGAGGAGAAAGGCTGTGCGGTATTGGGAATCAACCATCAAGTCGATAGCAGCATCAAACTTGTTCCAGAAAGGTGATTTGGTAAGATGAGCAACACAGTTGTGTCGAGGTTTGATTTGCATGGTTGCCATTAATTGAAGATGAACGTTTGGAAAGTGGGTTATGAAAAGGTTGAAGTTAGGGTTAGGTATATATAGGTTATGAAACTGCTGAGGGAAAACAACTGAAAGTGTTGGTGTTAGTCATCAGGTGTTAGAAAACAACTGAAGACATGGTTTTAACTTTCAGATGTTGTAAACAACTGAAGACTTGGTGTTGGTCATCAGTAGTTGTTAAACTACTGAAGACTTGGTTTTGGCTTCAGTTGATTGGAAAGAAACAGTAGTTGTCGTCAATTCACAAAGTTTAGCTGTTTCAATGACCTTGACATTTACTCATCAGATCATCTGATTTTCAGATGTTTCATTGGTCATCAGTACTTATTTATTATAAAAGACATCAGTAGTTTGAACTACATCAGTATTTTCTAACAAATAAGGTACTTCAGTACTTTTAAGTAATTTAGTCTTCAGTAGTTGTAAAACTACTGAAGATAAAATGACTTATCAGCACTTATTTTTGACAAAAGTATACTAATGCTCATCAGTATTTATGAACTAAGAGCATCAGTAGTTGTCAAATTATTCTAGTTGCAGCATACCAAGCCTGAGTACAAGATTATGAAAAGTTGCACTATCCAAAGGCTTAGTAAATATATCTGCAAGCTCATCAGCACTAGGCACAAACTTTGGATCAATCAGACCTTTTTCATAGCAATCCCTAATGAAATGATGTCTAATCTCAATATGTTTGGTCCTAGAATGCTAGACATGATTCTTAACAATACAAAGAGCTAAAGAACTATCCATTAATAATGGAGTCTTAGTCTCTGTAATGTCATAATCCAATAACTGATTATGAAGCCAAAGTACCTGAGATGTACCGCTTGCAGCTGCAATGTACTATGCTTCAGCTGTTGATGTAGCAACTGATGTTTGCTTCTTACTTTGCCAAGAGACCAAACAGTTGCCTAGAAATTGGCATCCACCAGAAGTTGATTTTCTGGTTAACTTACACCCTGCATAGTCACTATCAGAAAAAGCAACCAATTTACAAGAGTGCCCAGTGGAATACCATAGTCCTAGAGATTTAGTTCCCTGCAAATATCTAAAGATCCTCTTGACTGCAATCATATGGGAGTCCTTAGGAGCAGCCTGAAATCTAGCACAGACACAAGTTGCAAACATAATATCTTGTCTAGAAGCTGTTAGGTACATCAAGGAACCAATCATACATCTGTAAAGAGTTTCATCAACTGCTTTACCTTTTTGATCAGCATCCAGTTGTGTGTTGCTGCACATGGGAGTAGAACAGGATTTACAGTTTTGTAAATCAAACTTGGTTAACAAATCTTTTGTGTATTTTGACTGATGAATGAAAGTTCCATCAGTCAGTTGTTTGATTTGTAAACCCAGAAAGAACTGTAATTCTCCCATTGCACTCATTTCAAACTTTTGTTGCATCATTTTAGTGAATGCATCACACAACTATGGATCAGATGATGCAAAAATAATATCATCAACATAAATTTGAACAAGGAGCTTATGCATGCCAGCTTTCTTTATGAATAAAGTTTTATCTATGGAGCCTCTAGTGAAATTATTTTGAAGAAGAAAATTAGATAATGTTTCATACCAGGCTCTGGGTGCTTGTTTCAACCCATAAAGAGCCTTATCAAGCTTATATACCCAATCAGGGTGTTTATGATCTTCAAAACCTGGTGGTTGACACACATAAACTTCTTCTTTTATTTTACCATATAAAAATGCACTTTTGACATCCATTTGAAAAACTTTAAGATTATGAAAAGCAGCATAAGCTAAAAACAATCGAATTGCCTCCAGTCTGGCTACAGGGGCAAAGGTTTCATCATAATCAATACCTTCTTCTTGTGAAAACCCCTGTACAACCAGTCTGGCCTTGTTCTTGACAATTTGGCCTTTTTCATCAGTTTTATTCCTAAACACCCATTTAGTGCCTATTGCACACTTACCTTGGGGTAGAGGAACCAGTTCCCACACTTGCTGTTTTTGAAATTGAAGAAGCTCAAGCTGCATGGCTTCAACCCATCCATTGTCCCTTAAAGCAACATGATAATTCTTTGGCTCTTGCTGACTGATGAAGAGAGCATAGAGACATAAATTGGACAATTGACTTCTTGTTGAAACACCAGCAGTTATGTCACCAATGATCTGGGACATAGGATGATTCTTCAATTCTTGATATGCAATAATATCTGTGCAAGTGTTTGTAGAAGATTCAGCAGCAGCAGATGTTGATGTAGACTCTTGAAACCTAGACTGAGATGGCAGTTCAAATGAAGTAGAGGATTCAGAGATTTCATCAGCATTTGTTGTGGATGGAGCTGCTGAGGCTATAGGAGCATCAAGTGTAGTAGAAACAGGCAGATGATGACTACAACTTGCATTTGTATCTTCAGTTGGAGAGGATGGAACTTCAGAGACCACAACAGGTGGAGACTGATATGGAACAATTGCAGTATGTCCAAGTCAAACATCTCAACAGGGTTTTGAGGAATCTTGTCTTTTAGGGATTCATTAAACTTGACATGCAAGGTTTCTTCAACAATCTTTGTTCTGCAGCTGAAAACTCTGTATGCCTTGCAAGTAGATGAATACCCAACAAAATACCCTGCATCCACCTTGGAATCAAACTTCTGAAGGATACTCTTTGTATTAAGAATATAACATGGACACCCAAAAGCTCTAAAGAATGAAATCAAAGGAGCCAAATGATGTAAGAGCTCATAAGGAGTCTTCATCAACCTTTTATTCACTAATACTCTATTCTGAACATAGCAAGCTGTATTGAAAGCTTCAGCCCAAAAAGTTAGTGGCAAACCAGAGTTAGCCAACATTGTCCTTGCAGCTTCAATCAGGGTCCTGTTCTTTCTCTCCACCACTCCATTTTGCTCTGGAGTTCTTTGAATACTATATTGTCTTTTGATTCCCTTAGACAAATAGAATTCATCAAGAGTGTGATTCCTAAACTCTGTCCCATTATCACTTCTCACACACTTAACTGGAAGTGAATGCTGCTTCTCCACATGTAACACAAAATAGATGATACTTTGAGCAGCTTCATCCTCGGAGTGCAAGAAGAAAGTCCATACATATCTTGAGTAATCATCCACAATTACCAGACAGTACTTTTTCTTTGCCATGCTCATTACTCTCACAGGACCAAAAAGATCCATGTGCAGTAATTGCAAGCATGCAGTGGACTTAGGTTCTTCTATAGAAAGGAATGAAGCTTTGTGTTGCTTTCCTTTTAAGCAAGCTGGGCAGGTGTCATCACACTTGAACTCCTTCAATGGCAAGCCTCTCACTAAACCATGATGAATGAGCTGATTCATGTTCTTGAAATTCACATGACCCAGCCTTCTATGCCATAGTTCAGATTCTTGAGGAGAGGCTTTGGAGAACAAACATGGATGGCCTTTTAGATCAATTTTCTTTGATAGATCTAAAGCATATACTCTTCCAATCCTGTTGGCCTTCAGGAGAGTATACTCATCCAATATTTTGTCAATCTTGTGCAAAACTGTGGAAGACAGAATCCGACAGTTTTGACTTGTGAAAAGTGCAACATGCCCTTTATCACACATTTGACTGACACTCAAGAGATTGTACTTGAGGTTCTCCACATGGTTAACATCATCAAATCTTATCTCTCCGTTTGAGACAAAACCCTTCCCAATGATGTAACCCTTGGCATCATTTCCAAAAGAAACAAATCCCTTCTTCCTTTGGGAATACTCAAGAAGAAGAGAGCTGCTCCCTGTCATATGCATGGATCCTCCACTGTCCACATACCAGATGCTTCTTTGGCATGATGAAGAACCCTGCATTTATCACAAACATTAGTTAGCCTTTGAGACCCAAACCTTTTTGGTTTTGGGTCTGTTTTCATCAACAGATGTTAAACTAATAGCTTGAGCATGATTAACAGCTTTTGAAGATGTAGATGATGCTGAAAAGGATTCCTTGGATTTTGGCTTGGGTATCCTTTTCAGTGGTTTAGTCACAGAAACATCTAATTGGTTAACTCTCCCCAATAGATGTTGAACCATCATCGCAAGTTGTGTTTGATTTGTTGACAGAGTTTTCAACTCAGTTGACACGTCAGTACTTGTAGATGATTTGTTCTTGTTATTCTCTACACCCTTCTTTTGAAAAGACACAGACTTAGTCTGAGTTTTCAATATTCCCCGAGGAATATTTTTAGCTGTTGTTTGAAAAACCCCTTCCTCCTTAGTGACATTTTGAGAAAGCTTAGGTTTATCAGAATGAGATGATTATGGTACAAACTTGGTTTGAAATTCATTTTTCATTTTATGCATTTCTTGCTTAATGATTTTCTTTTTATTGAATTTTAAACCCTTGTTATACCAGCATTCATCAGTCAGATGATTGAACAAACCACATATTTCACATGGTTTTCTTTTCATCTTTTCTTGATCAACTGCTGAAGTTGATAAAACTACTGAAGATTTGTTCTTCAGTACTTTCTTCCTTTCAGTACTTTTGGGAAGTACTGAAGGATTTTCAACAACTGAAGATTTCTTCTTCAGTGGTTTTCTATCAGTATTTTTTAGAATCCTCATAAATTCTTCAGCAGTTGTCAAGGAATGCTTGTTTTCCTCTTATTTAAAATGCTATTCAGGTGTTGTGGTTTGCCCTTCAGTACTTTGAGTACCTTGTGGAACAACACCTGAATTTCTCAGCCTCTTCTTGATCAAGTGTTTCGAAGCAGTGGGATCATCAGTTATTTGATTAACTGAGATACTCACACTATCTTCATCCTCAGATTTTGAATTTTCAATAGAGGATGAAACACCTGATGATGTGGTTTGGGAGTGACTCTCAACCTCAGATTGTACTTCTAACTTTGGAGTAAAATCTGTGGGAGGTATGGTATGATTGTACCCAATCCCAAACTTCACATTGGAAGCAGTTTGCTTACTGAGAAGCATTTCGAATCCCTTGCAGGATGTTACCCATCGTTCACAATCAACTTGGGTAGCTGCAAGTGTTTCCTTGAGATTCTTGTGATTTTCTAGAATGACCTCTACCTTTGCCTTTTCATGAGTAATTTGACATTTAAGTTTATAAAGCTCTTCATCCTTTTCTTTTAAAGCAGACTCAAACTCAGATTTTCTTTTGGAAATTGCCTTTTCTAGGTCAAGATTTTGATTAATTAAAGCTACATTTGCTTCCCTAATAGAAACAAAAGCAGCTATGCATGATTCATAACATATCTTGGCCTTAGCCTCAGAAGATACCTGTGGTACCTGTGATGATGAAGGATTGTCATCAGTAGATTCCAGGGCCATTAAAGCAAGGTTTCCAAAAGGATTGTCACCACCATGTTGACCAGCACCAGCAAATTGCTCAGAATAACCAGAGACATCATCTGGTAGGCTGCTCCAGTCAACAACCTCAGGGGTGAAAAAGCTCTGATGAGATTGAGATTGAGATTGCTGATTTGTTTGAGATGGCTGAGGATCAGGTAGAGCATGTGGTTATTGAGCCATTGGTACTGAAACTTGACCAGACTGAGGCATGTAAAAGCATGGATAAGGATATGGCATGGGGCTTTGAGGGACAAAGTATGCAGGAGATGATTGATGTTGTGAATGATGATCAGAACTGGTAGGATGTTGCCCTTTGGATTGTGAATTATTACTTGGAAAAGTCACAAAGGGTGCAGATGAGTTAGATCCAGATGATCTACACTCTCTAGCAAAATGTCCAAGTCTGTGGCACTTGTGACATCTCAACTTACTCTTGTCAAAACCAACCTTGGTTTTGCCAGAGAGACCAGGAAATTTCCTACCTGTTCTCTTATAAAACTTTTGAGATCTGATATTAATCAATGCCATTTGGCTCAAAATATCCATCTCTTCAAGATCATCATCAGCAATTCCTTTCAAATCATCCATCATAAAACACAAATTATCAACATTAAAGCCTGAGTTTCCCTCAACTCCAACAAAAGCATGATTTCCACTGTTTGAAGAGAAATCAATATGCTCATCATATGAACTTTCAGATGAAGCATATTCAGACTCATGACCAACCAGAGCAGTATTGCCTGGTACAAAGTCATCAGTGAGCTTTCCAGATGAAGATAGTTTCCTTTTCTGTTCTATCTCTCTCTCAAATGTTAAGAGTTTCCCATGAAGTTGGGTGAGAGATAGAGTATCCAGATTTGCACTAGAGCGTAGGACAATGGTGTAAGTGTCCCATCTCTCAGGCAGGGATCTGAGGAATCTGTTATTCATCTGGCTGTTTGTGTATTCATGTTGAACCATTTTAAGCTCAGAAATTAAACATGAAAACCGCTCAAACTGTTGAGTCAGTGTCTCACCCTTCCTATGAGAGAATGTCTCATATTGCTGGGCAAGGATTTGTCTGTTGTTTGCTAAGACCTCATCAGTTCCTCCAAATTGTTCCTTCAGAGCAACCCAGAGATCATAAGTAGTTTTATGATGCATGAGCCCAGAATATATTTCATTAGGCAGTGCCATGGCCAGAATTCCATGGGCTTTAGCATCAATCTCAAACAGTTTTAAATCCTCATCAGAATATTGTTCCTTCTTTTTAGGAACCATCTCCTTGGTTTCAGGATTACTCACCATAGGCTTGTATGGTCCATGAACCACAGACTTCCAACAACCTGAACTGTTAACAGACAGGTGATGGAGCATTCGGCGTTGCCATATGTTATACTCACTCCTAACAAGCATTGGAGGCTTAGTTGAGGAGCCAGTATTGTGAGGATCATTCATTGAAGTAGTCATTTTCACTAATTCAATTGAACCCAAGGAGATTAAAATCAGTCTAGTTTGAAAACTCAACAACACACTTAGAAAACACAATTAGAATCTCAATTAATGAACCGGAAGCACAGAAAATCAATCTCTATAATCAATTCTTGCAAAACTACTAATTCGATCAACCTTTGCTATCAAAAGAATAGTTTCAATGATCAATTGTTAGATCGATCAATGATTAACCTGCTCTGATACCATTTGATAGGATCGGATCAATTAGGTTTGAATTATGCAGCGGAATATCACGAATTAAGATCGAATTCAAGCAAGAAAAGTAATAAATATGCAAAACAATCAATCACAATTATAGAGAGAATATTTCTGTTAAAGGAATGTTTTCATTCACGCGTAATGCTTCGGTTGGAATACAGCTAGGTCAACATCCCTTATATAGAGGAATGCGACGTCTGCTGATGTCACTTGACAGTGACATCTAACAGAATTTACAAAACAACTGAAATATGCAAACTACTGAGATGTTCTCAACAACTGATTACATCTCAGAGAATGCTAAGTACAATTACATGAAACTACTGACTAATAACTACTGAAACAATAAACTAATGAAATGTAAAATTACAAGTACTAAAAAGTAAAACCATCACAACTACTGAAGTTAACAACTTCAGCTGTTGTGACAACTGCTGATCACTCTGGTCTTCAGTCTTTGTCTTCAGCACTTCATCTTCAGACTTTGTCTTCAGTTCTTTGCTTTCAGACTTTGTCTTCAGTTCTTTGCTTTCAGACTTTGTCTTCAGACCTTTGTAATTAGCTGATGTCTTCAGCTGTTGTGATCTTCATCAGCAGTTGTAATGTCTGTGGGACTTAGAGGTTTTTCTGATCAGGCTCATTGGTTCTTTTGGTCCAACAGTTGTAAACTCTCTTATTCGGTATGTTGTATCCTAGAAAGATACCTTCTTCAGCCTTCTTGCTGAATTTTCCCTCCTGAGTCTTCTTTAGTAGGGTGCACGGTGCGCTAAATAGTTTGAGATACTCTAGATTAGGTTTACGTCGTTGTTGTAACTCGTAACACGTCTTGCCATGGCGTTTAACTACCAGAACTCGATTTAACGTGTAACACGCATTTGCCACTGCCTCATTTACCCAAGAAAATCTTGAGTAGTCATCAGTAACCACATAGCAGTACAAGTCGCCTGCAATGCTTCTTGTCATAACTGGACCAAATAGATCCATGTGAAGAAGTTCAAGAGGAAGTTCGATGGAATGAACTTTCTTTTTCTTATGAGACTTCTTCGTCTGTTTGCCTTTCTTGCACGCCACACAGAAATCCGGAAGTTGGAAGTTTTTTACGTTAACTCCTCTCACTAGATCATTCTGGATCAAGTGATTCATCTTCCGTGGATTAATGTGTCACATTCTCCGATGCCAGGAGATGGAGTCCTTCTTAGTAGCCTTTGACAAGAAGCACTGAACTTGATGATCTGTTGTGGAGGCCTTTGAAAGATCCAAGACATAAAGGTCATTATATCTTGAGGCAGACATTAAGACTTGGTCCTCCAGGATCACATAGTCCTTTTTCAGGATACAGCACTTCTTGTTATCAAATACTACTTTAAACCCTATATCACAAATTTGGGATACCAAAAGTATGTTATTTTGAAGTTGTTGTACGTAGTTAACCTTGTCAAACTTTACTTTCTGATTTCCCACTTCCCCTTGAGCTGTGATATACCCTCCTTTGTTTCCAGCAAATGAAACATGGCCTCCTTTTATTTGTTAGACGTTTGATAAGAGTGCCCTGTTCCCAGTCATGTGCCTGGATGCTCCGCTATCGACAATCCACGTGTTGGTTTCATCACTATAGCGAACACCCTACACATTCAATTTAAAACATTAGTTCAGGTTAGGGACCCAAGCCTTTACTGGCTTGGGTTTCCCAGAGGCATCACACATCATAAATTCAACCCATTGACCTTTAGAGGGTGAGGGAAGCTCAGTTGTCTTTTGTCCTTATTTTCAGACATTGAGGTTGATTTTTCTTTCCATAAACCAGCTTTGTGTAAGGCCTGTTTGTGATAAACAGACGACTGGCTAATGGGTTGAATTTTAGGTTCACTAGCTCTTCTAGGTGGAGTCATTGAGCTCCTCTTAGAAGACCTAGGTTTTGGTTCCCGAAGTTCAACTTTCTTCCTAGGTGTCTAATAGTAAGGACAGTTAGACACAATGTGTCCACACTCTCCATAGTTGTAGCATGACCTGTTTTCAACTTTATGATTTAACTGTTTTTGTGGAGACGTGTGTGACACCCGCGTGAAATTGTTCTGCTTGGGTTTTGACTCTACTTCTTTAGATGTTTTATCTTGTTTAACACATTTAATTGTTTTAACATTTTTAACATCCTTTCCATTTTGTTTATCTGGACTTTGACATGAAACACGTGATTGGTTAACATTAATGCTCTTTTTAGGTTTAGATTTGACTGTGTTTGAACCAGACTTTATATTAACCTTTTCAAACTCTTTTTCCAGATTAACACAAGGCATTTTACCTTTTGCCTTTGATGTGGCCTCCTTTTGTTTAGTTCCAGATTCATTTAATTTACATGTGGAATCTGGATCACTTACAAGAGGAGTGGATACCACATGATCCTTGATTGGATTGTTGTTGATTGGTCTACTTTTAGTATTCATCAAGGTCTCAGGTGGTGGTGGAACCACTTTATATCCCAATCCCTCACCATTATTACGCTCTCTCACTAAGTGTTGGACAATATGAGATGAACTTGTCCAACTATGCAGTTTTTGCTTTAATGAATTAACTTCTACTTCTAAAACTGCTTTCTATTTCTTAGTGTCTTCAAGGGAGTTAAGATAGTACCTAATGTCATTAGCTTGGTTAAAGGCTACTACTGCTGTTTCCCTAAGCTGTTTGTTCAATAGGTCTATCTTTTCTTTGTAAGTGTGCTCATTTTGTTTTAGAACTCTGTTAGCTTCAGTGCACAGTTGCAAGTCCTTTACTAAGCTATCATTATGATCTAATAACCTAGAAAATTTTAAATCTATGATTTCCCTAAATTTATTACAATCAGAACAAGCATGATTATTGAAAAGTTGGTCAGTAGTACTTACTTGAGGAGGTTCTGATGAATCAGCCATCAAAGCAGAGTCTGGTGTTTCTGGTTCTGGTGATTCTGACGTTGTTGTAGTTGTCCCTTCTTCAGGCATGTAATTGACCACAGTTGTAGTCTCTTTAGTGTTTGACATCGCGAGTTCCACTGCAATATCTCCTTCACTAGCTGAATCGTCATCTAAGTCCTAAACACTAGCAATGTTGGATTCTCCCGGAGAGATAAACCGAAAGCTCCAGTCCTGTCCTTCGTCATCATGGGCAGTCAAGGCTTTAGGATCTTTGCTTGACGAAATAGGACTGCTAGTGGGTTTATCCTGATGATTGAAGGATGAGAAAGGATTCCCGTTTCCAGTCTTCTTGGGTGTTAGGATCGTGTATTGAACGAAATACTAACTGATTAACGTGTATACCGAATCAAAAGTATGGAATCCTATTTGATTGGCAATCCAATTAGTGAGAACGCACGTAGAATCAATTATGGATTGAATCTAAACATTAAGAACGATATGGAATCGATCTAGTGCGATCTATGAACTTGGAACAGGTTCTTAGAGGTCTCTGGACGGCTAGGGTACGTCTGGAGTCGAAGTGATCTGAATTCTTACGTTTTTCCACGAATTAAGTGGTATTTATAGGTTAGGGTTTCTCATTCGGGCGACTGAACCATTAGCATGGTTCAGTCGTGCGATTGAGCCATGCGGTTGATCCATTCGCACGACTGAATGTTCAGTCATGCAACTGAGCCAATCTCATGTTACCATCATACGACTAATCCAGTCTCCTAGTTCAGTCATGCGACTGAGTCATTCGCATGAAGTTGTTCATGCGTATGGTCCATTAGCATGGGCCATTCGCATGGTAACTTCATAATACTTAGTTTGAATGTATTAATTGTCATTACATTATTTATATTTATTCAAACAACCACAAACCTATATAATCAAGTCAATATGCGTTAAACAACTCATTAATGAAATATTAAACATTATAAACACAACCAAACATTACATTTCATTAAGTACCCAACTATTACATAAGTGTAAGACACTAAAGACATATTACATTCAGTTAAGAAACTAGGAACACATGTACCTACAAACTCCCCCTTGGACCTAGTTTCATCTAATGTCTTACCATCTTCATAACCTCTTCATACTTCTTGTACTTCTCTTCTTTTGTGACTCCTGCGTGTATCTCAAACGCAAAGCAGAGTCGTATAACATTCTGAAACTGTAGAGCTTGTACAATATCTTGAGAGTCATAGAATAGTGGCCACTTGTATAATGTGTATACATCATTTGCAGACAAGTTTGTGAGCCACATCGGGTCAAATACCCTGATAGTATCCATTTTGCCCTCTTTGTTCAAGACTATGACTGCCTCTTCTGTCCTCCAATCATAGTACCACCATTTGAAGTGTGGAGTGAAGTCCTGTGGCATTTCCCGTAGTGGGATCTTAGACATGGTGCGCGGAGGACTCCACTTCAGCACTATTCTTGGTTTTCCAGTTATGGCATCAACCTCAGACCTTCTGATATACCTCGTTGGTTGTTGAGGTTTGAAGTTGACCCATCTGGTGTGGTACTCTCTATTAAGAGCTGCTTCAAACCTGCCAGACATCTTGCGTGGATCAGCGTATAGCAGTTTCAGCTTCGCTAACTGGTTAAGCTCAAATCCAGGAAGAGTCTTCAGGTCGTGTGGGAACCTGAAGTACTCGATCCTTTTCTCACGTTTAACTGCATAAACGTTGAGATCTTCAAAATATGCCGATGCTATGATTCTGCCCGACACCTTGTGATGTTTCTTTACTTTGTACAGCTTGGTGTAGACAGTCGACTTTGACGCACTTCGTTGGGCTCTTATTTCTTTAAAGCATGCAGCCCACTCTGCCTTTCTGATATTAACTTCAGCATCCGAGGCTTGGGCCTTATCTTCCGTCTTGTCCGACTCTTGTTCAAGTTTATCCAGAGTCTCAAAGGTTTCACTGACTATATTGTCTCCCAGATTGGGAATGACATTACCCTCATTATCAGTGTACTCTGGATAATGCTGGTCAGTGACATCTTCAATCTCGATTTCATCCACATCGTTGAGCTCGTCGTCACTTTCCACATGGACTGTTGGAGCGTCTTTCACGATCTCGTCGGCGTTGAGTTTGAACATTTCTGCTATTTGCTCGTCAATGAGATTGTGAATGATCTCTCCTTCTTCAGGAGTGTACATCACCGATCTCCTGACAATACCCTGCAGATCAAGAATCAACGTGAGCTGAGTCTTGATCTGTTGGAGGGAGCAACATCATATTCATCCCTCTGAAAGTTTGGATCTGCTTGATTTAGACATTCAACACAGCAATCATTAGTTAATAATCCAAACTAAAACATCAACATTAAATATAAACATTCATTACATTAATGTGATACAAGATTCAAATACATATGATTTAAATAACAAAAACAGCTAAGTATTACTCTTGTCCTGGATCATATGCTCTTCTGCTGATGGGGCGGATGTGGAGACACCTTGATCTTGTGCTTTCTTTGTTCTCCTCTCACTTGCAGGTGTGGCACCAACAGCAGATGTGTCATCTTCATCATCATCAACATCATCATCACCGGCATCATCACCAACATCAGTATCATCCTCAATGTCATCACCATCGTCATCATCATCATCACTGTCATCATCACTATCATCTCCATCTCCTTCCTTGATCTTTAAGGGCTCGTCCTTGGATCCCTTGAGCCACAACATGATGGTCTTGTTGGTGGTCTCCAACTCCTCTATCCTTTTAGCTGCTTGGGCATGCTGCTCCCGGAGTTGGGACATCTCTATGCGCTGTGCATCCATCAGCTGGGCCTGCTGCTCTATCTGCTGTGCCTGCTGAGATATCTGTATAAACTGGGCAGCAGTAAGGTCTACTAGCTGTCGAATCGGAGCAGTCTTCTCGTCATCGGCAGTCAACAGCCTCAGCACCATACGGTTAAGTGCGGAGAGCTGTTCCTCTACCCCACTGGGAGGTAGAGGTGATCAAGATGTATAGGAGGGGTATGATGACGGTCCGGCATGGTGGCTAGTGGTGGTGGTGGTGGAGTGGTGAAGATTGGGGGTGGTATAGATTGGGGGTGGTATAGATGAAGGTGGTAGTGGATGAGGGAAGATTGGGGGTGGTATAGATGAAGGTGGTGGTGGAGTGGGTGTGGTAGATATGGTGGTAGATGGGATGGATGTAGTGGTGGTAGGTGGAGTGGTGGTAGTAGGTGGAGTAGTGGAGGTGGTGGTAGTAGTGGTGGTGGTGATGAAGGTCATCCTCCTCTTCTTCTTCTTCAATCCGTGGGGGCTGAGCCATCCTTTTCTTCCTTGATCCCCTCGAGGTGGATGCTCCCCCTGGAACCCTACTGGACTGATCAGGAGCATAAGTAGGATCAGTGTCAGCCTCCCCAGATTCGCCAGGGCGTCCACCAACCTCCCGAATACCTCGGTCGGTGGCAACCACCCGGTTCCCCACAGTGTGGGTTAGGGGCTCCTCATCAGTATCCTCCTCCTCATCAGGACAAAAGTCCTAATGGAATCCTACAGCCTCTGTCTCCTCGTGGGTGGGTGCTGGAGATGCTATATCAGCAGTGGGGGCCCTCAGAGGAGTGGGCCCTGCATCTCCACCATCACCGCTATCATCGTCGTCTGAATCATCGTCTGGGAGCTCTAGCTGCTCAACATCTGAATCATTGTCTACGTGACGCCATTTACGCCTTCCCGGCGCCTATGAGTCTCTTTACCGGGGGCTTGACCTGCTTTCCCCGATAAACCTTCATACGACCCAGCGTCGTGTCATCCATAATCTCTAATGCCACAACGTCGTGGCTCTCCTTTGGAAGTGTGGGCAGCTTCTCATCAAAGATCAACTGTAAGAACCTAGGGTACATGCAGAAACCCTCTTTGCCCTTCGCCTCCAAGTTCTCTATCAGATAAGAGAAGATCATGCTAGAAAAGCTGAAAGGGTGGTTTAGCACCAGTGCCACGTAGGCATTTTGTATCTGGTCTGAAAGGTCGTCGAACCCAACCATTCGTGAAGCTATGCACTTGAGGACGACGTGTGCCAAGTACTTGTACTTGGGACACAGGTTGCTCTTGTTGAGCACCCCTGTGTTGATATCCCCAGCGTACTTCATCCTCATGAAGGACCCTCTCACCGTCGGTGGGTGAAGTCTGGTGGGGTGGTCTGTATCATCTCCCAACCCAAGTACATGCTGAATGTCTTCAGCGGTGATCTCAATATCCAGTCCAAAGATAGAGCTCCTAATGCGGTACGGATCACGTGATCGGTCAACCGATGCATTCTCCCAGAAGGCCTGTTGTAGTGACCTATAAGGGGTGCGTGGTGTAGAAATAGCCCGGTGGATCCTGGATCGCTTAAGGAAAGCGATGATCCCTGCAAACTCCGCCCCATTCCGAGTTGTGGAGTCTAAGTGAGCACAGATGTTGTGCTTGGGGTTGATAGACCATCTATCAGCCATCTATCTGTAACAAAAGACACATAAACATTAGATAATCACACGACACAAATCAGTTCTAATTAACTTGATTGAATTCATTCTGGGTCATTCATGCGATTGAAACATGCGACTGTGTTCAGTCGGTTGTCCTGTCATGCGACTGCATTCAATCGGGTGAATGAACAGGCGACTGAGTTCAATCGGTTGACTGAGCCTGCGATTGGTTCAGTCGGCCGACTGAGCTCATTCGTATGATCCATTCGGCCGATTGAGCCATTCGACCAGCTCAATCGTGCGATTGGAGTTCATCCTGACGACAAGGTCGCATGACCCACTGTTCGGTCGACTGAGATTTGAATCTTGACCAATTCGTGAAATTAAACGTTGTGTAATGGCTCTTTAGACTCACAATCTCTTAACTAATAACCTAATAACTTTAGTTTTAAGATTTTACTTTGTTTAAGTAGGTTATTAGTCCATTAAAAGGTTCGGTTCTTGTGAGGGTCGTATTTCACAGATTAGGGCACCATTCCTCCAGATTTTGGTGAGATTTCAACTCATTGTACCTGTATAATCGCACACAGACGTTAGAATATCAATAGAAGTATAAAATCTTGGTCTGATGAAATTTTGGCAGAGTAACGATAGGCTATGCGATATGAGGGCGATTAGGGGGTGATGAGTCGAATGCGATCGACTGTGCCCTATTTATACTGAATCTGAGTTCAATCAGCCGACTAGACCCATTCGCTGATTTCATTCGGGCGTATGGACCTCGGTCGTGCGATTGGCTCAGTCGATCACCTTCAGTCGGCCGACTGGAGTTCAGTCGGGCGACTGACTCATTCTCACACTCTCATTCTGATAATCCATTCGGTTGAATGGTTCATACTCATGTCCATTTGGCTGATTAGTGCATGATTATGGTCCATTCGCACGGTTGGTCCATACTCATGGTCCAGTCGTGCGATTGGAACATATTCATGATCTTGACTTTGTGACCATTTTTCACTTAAACCCTTTTAACCTGTTGTTTCAACATTAGGAACATTTGATCATCTCAGACATGATCATTTTTACTTGAAAAACTTTTGACCACCTCAGACGTGATCCTTTTAAACACTTTGTCACCTCAGACGTGACCCATTTACCTTTGAAAACACGTGCGGTCACCTCAGACGTGACCCTTTTAGGTGATTTACTCCCATACTGAATTCCATGATGTAGTCCGATATTAAACAAACTGAATTGACTAAATTTAAATAAAATAAAAGACTTAAAGTGAAATACAAAACTAAACTTGTTTTGACTTTTTTGCGTGAGGTGTAAATCCTAAAATAGAAATCTAATGGATTCAGTTCCGGAATAGGCAGCTTCAATTTATTTTGACCATAAATGGACCAATTCAAAGTGGAATCATACAGGCAATTCAAATCATTTGGGACATGTTATCAACACCTTTTGATGCTATTCTTGTTTTTCATCTAGAGTCGTTAGCAAGTTTAGGAAATCATACTAGTACTATTAGATCCCCACATTGATTTGGACTTTCAAGAATTGTAGCCATGATGATTGTCAGTATACTGGTCCTCTTAAATCCATACACAGACTTTTGACATAGATTGGTGATAGTTTAAGGTTTAATTATTTCAACTAACATTTGTGGATCCCACGCTTATGTGGTAATCAACATTCCTTAGGAGATTTTTGAGCGGTTTACGGGTATTTTGACAAGAAGAAACTATTCTTAGAGCTTTCAAAGAGAAGCCAAGCCTCAGGTCAGTGCCATCGCACAGCAGAGAGGCGGCACACAACAATGAATTCTAGAATATCTAGGTTATGCTTATCCTCAGGTCAGTGCCATTGCACAGTAGAGAGGCACACAACTTATCTTCTTCTTAGAGCATCTCTATTTTTCTTTTGCACATAACGCACCAACAACATACGTTATTAGCTTGATAGCGTTTGCTTTTCATTTTTTTCGTGCTTTGCTCTATTTATGGTCATCCGCACACATTTGTGACGTTTATTTGCTCGTCACCCCTTATTGGAATTTTGTTGATTGTGTTAACCAGTGATAAGATGGGAACCCACAGTCAGTCGAACAACTTAGTTTGATCTTGAGATCACCAACCAGGTCTAATCATCTATTGTGTTGAATCTACCGACATATCATCTGTGATCTAGCAACCTCTAGGTCTACTTTCTTTATGTTACCTTAGTAGTAACCAGTTTACTATCATTTTTCCTTTTATATTGCTCAGACTACACAGACTTAAATTTTGAATTTGGCATCTTATCCAATTTAAACTTTTAAAGTCCCACTTGATTTGTTTCTGTATACTATCATTTTTCAAAGTCATTGAATCGGTATCACAGATACGATCAACTTTCTATCAGCTAGCCTCTCCTTCTTCTCGTTTTTTTTTAATGTTACTAGCTGACCTATTCTCCCCCTAAAATTCTAAAACCGTAACCGATTTACGCTTTTTAGGATTTTAATAGACAACAAAATAACATGAATTAATTGAAATTGACTACCTAAAATAAAAACTAAAAAGGATATACATAAACGAACAATTTACTCTACTTATCGGACTACTCATGGTTATCATCGGGAATTACATCACTTTTCTTTTTAACACCGTTGGTCTCTAACAAATAAAGAAAACGTGGTTTGTCAAAAGCCTTTGTATAGAGGTCAGCGCGTTGAAAATCCGTATTTATTTTAATCACATCGATTAAGTTCTTTTCAAAACAATCACGTATAAAGTGATATTTTATACCGATGTGTTTGGTCTTAGGGTGTTGGACCGGATTTTTAGTTACTTCAATTGCAGCAGAGTTATCAACAAAAATAGGAGTAGAAGTGAATTTCAAACCGTAGTCCCGCATTTGCTGTTGAATCCAAATGATTTGTAAACAACAACTTGCAGCAGCAACGTATTCGGCTTCACAGGTTGACAATGCAACCGAGGTCTGCTTCTTACACTGCCAGGTCACTAATCTCCTCCCAAAGAATTGACACCCTGCTGATGTAGACTTGTAATTCATCTTGCAGCCACCATAATCCGAGTCACTATACGCCGTAAGCTCGAAGTCATCGTCATGAGGATACCACAACCCAAGTGTTGGAGTACCCTTCAGATAACGGAATATCCTTTTGACCCCTATGAGATGGTTAACTTTTGGCTTTACCTGTATCTTGAACATAGACATGTAGCATACATGATGTCAGGTCTTGAGGCAGTAAGGTACATGAGAGATCCAATCATTCCTCGGTACATGGTGGCATCGACCAGATCACCATTCTCATCGGGTGCTACATCATGGTTTGTAGCAAGTGGAGTCCCAGCTGCAGAAGCATTCTCCATGTCAAACCGACTGAGAATATCTCCTACATACTTGGTCTGATGTAGGAATATTCCCTTTGGTGTCTGATCCACATGTAGCCCGAGAAAGAACTTCATCTCTCCAATGGCACTCATCTCAAACTCAGCCTTCATTACTGCTTCAAACTCTTTACATAAATCTTCGTTCTTTGACCCGAAGATGATGTCATCAACATAGATTTGAACAAGCAATAAATCACCATCTTTCTCTTTGATAAACAGTGTGCAATCAATAACAACTCTACAAAAGCCGTGTTTCACAAGGTGAGTCGAGAGTTTCTCATGCCAGGCCCTTGGGGCTTGATGAAGCCCATATAAAGCCTTGTCAAGTTTGTAAACTCTGTCCCGATGATATGGATCTTCAAATCCCTTGGGTTGACTTACGTACACTGTCTCTCGGATTTCACCATGAAGGAATGCACTCTTCACATCCAATTGATACACTTTAATCTTCATATACAATGCATAGGCAAGGAAGATGCGGATGGCTTTCATTCTTGCCACGGGTCCAAACACTTCATTGTAATCTATTCCCTCGACTTGTCGAAATCCTTGAACTACAAGTCGAGCCTTGTTCCTGATGATGACACCTTGGTCATCTTTCTTGCATTTCAAGACCCATTTGGTGCCAATGACCTTAGCACCTTTAGGTCTATCCACCAGAGTCCATACACCTAACTTCTTGAACTGAAGAAGTTCTTCTTGCATGGCACTCACCCATGCCTCATCATTTAAGGTTTCACTGACGTATTTTGTGTTAGGACCTGGTATTTGAACGAAAGACCGAGTGATTAGCGTGTAGACCAGATCAAATAGTGCGGAATCCTATTTGATTGGCGATCCAATCAGTGAAAACACACGAAGAATCAATAAAGAATTGAATCTAACGTTAAGAATCGATTGGGAATCGATCTAATGTGTTCTATGAACTTGGAGAACGAATTGGGAGGCTTCTAGACGGCTAGGGTACGTCTGGAGTCGAAATACAATCAATGCTTACGTTTTTCCACGAATTGGGTTGTATTTATAGGTTAGTATTGTTCATTCGGGCGACTGGACCATAAGTATGGTTCAGTCGTGCTATTGAACCATGCGGTTGATTCATCCGCACGACTGAGTGTTCAGTCGTGCGACTGAGCCAATCTTATGTTACAGTCATACGACTGATCCAGTCTCCTGGTTCAGTCCTGCGACTGAGTCAATCGTATGAAGTTATTCATGCGTATGGTCCATTCGCATGGGCCATTCGCATGAGAACTTCATTGTGTTAAGTTTGAATGTATTAATTAATATAACATTAAGTGTAACCATTCAACCAATCACAAACTTAATTAACCAATTCAACATCGACTCATTAATGAAATATTAAACATTGTCAATCACAAACAATCAATATCATTTCATTAATCATTTCACTTACATCAAAATCAGATAAACAAGATCTATTACATTCAAATCCTGATCTAGGGACATACATGTATCAACAAACTCCCCCTTGGACCTAGATCTCTCTAATGTCTTGTTTTCTGCATCACCTCCTCATATTTCTTGTACTTGTCCTCTTTTGTGACTCCCGCGTGAATCTCAAACGCGAAGCAGAGTCTTATGACGTTCTTGAACTGGAGGGCTTGTACAATATCCTGCGTATCATAGAACAGTGGCCACTTGTATAGCGTGTAGACATCATTAGCTGACAAGTTGGTAAGCCACATGGGGTCGAATACCCTGATAGTATCCATTTGGCCCTCTTTGTTTAGGACTATGACCGCTTCTCCTGTTCTCCAATCGTAGTACCACCACTTAAAATGTGGAGTGAAATCCTGTGGCATTTCCCTGAGCGGGATTCTTGACATTGTGCGCGGAGGACTCCACTTCAGCACTATCTTTGGCTTTCCAGTAATGGCATCAACTTCAGACCTTCTGATATACCTTGTAGGCTGTTGAGGTCTGAAGTTAACCCACCTGGTGTGGTACTCCTTCCTTAGGGCAGCCTCAAACCAGCCTGACATCTTTCTCGGGTCAGCATACAAAAGCTTTAGTTTGGCTAGCTGGTTGAGCTCAAAACCTGGTAGAGTCTTCAGATCATGTGGGAATCTGAAGTACTCTATGCCCTTCTCCCTCTTAACTGCATATACGTTAAGGTCCTCAAAATACGCCCACGCTATGATCCTGCCAGACACCTTATGATGTTTCTTGACTCTGTAGAGTTTGGTGTAGGCATCCTGTTTAGGTGCAACGCGTTGGGCTCTAACTTCTTCAAAACACGCAGCCCACTCAGCCTTTCGGATATCGACATCATCATTTGAGGCTTGGGCCGTTTCCTCTACCTTCTCTGACTCTTGCTCCATTTTGTCTAACACCTCAAAAGTATCGCTAACAAGGGATTCACCCAGATTGGGGACCACATTTCCCTCATTGTCAGCATACTGAGGGTAGTGCTCGGCAGTGACATCTTCAATCTCTATTTCATCAACATCGTTGAGCTCTTCGTCACTGGTTGAGTCGCACGTCGGAGCATCCTTCACTATCTCATCTGGATTGAGCTTGAAGATCTCTGCTAGTTGCTCGTTTGATAGATCGTGAATTATTTCCCCTTCTTCAGGGGTATAACTCACCGACCTCCTTACGATCCCTTGCAGATCAAGAATCATTGTTAGCTGAGCCTTGACCTGCTGAAGGGGAGCAACATCAAACTCATCCCTTTGGTAATTTGGATTTTTGTCCTGGATCATCGGGTCATCACTTAGTGGAGCAGAGGAGGAAGGTTATTGGTCTTGTCTATTCTTGGATCTTCTCTCTTGACCGTGAGCAGAGGCCGATGCAGCTGCATCTCCTTCTTCTGCATCATCATCTTCATCCTTCTCCTCTGTCCTTTCTTCTTCAGTCCCCTCATCCTCCTCCGTCTCATCCTCATCATCCTCATCATCATCTTCATCATCATCATCACCATCATCTCCGTCTCCCTCTTTGATCTTCAGGGGCTCCTCCTTAGATCCCTTTAGCTTTAACATGATCGTCTTCTTAGCCTCCTCCAACTCCTCTATCTTCTTGGTAGATGTGACACTTTGCTCCTGGAGTTGGGCGATCTCATGGCTCTGAGCAGCCATCTATTGGGCGTGCTCCTTTATCACTCGAGCCTGCTCTGAGATCTGGTGAGACAGTGCAGCAGTAAGGTCAGCAAGCTGGCGGATCTGAGCCGCCTTCTCCTCATCCGCAGCTAATAGGCGCATCACCATCCGGTTAAGCGCGGACAGCTGTTCCTCTACCCCAATTGGAGGTAGAGGTGATCAATATGTATGTAGGGGATGGGTTGAGGGTCCAGCTTGGTGGGAAGTGGTGGTGGTGGTGGCTGTAGTGAAGATGGGGCTGGGTCTGTGAAATGGTGGAGGTGATGTGGGAGTGAAAGATGTGGAGGTAAATGGCATCTGTACAGTGGTGGGAGGTGTGGTGGTGGCTGTGGTAGCTGTGGTGGCTGTGGTGGTGGATGGTGTGGCTGTGGAAGTGGTAGTGGTGGTGGTAGCGGTAGTGGCTGTGGTGGTAACGAAGGTCAATCGTCTCTTCTTCTTCTTTTGCCCGTGGGGCTGAGCCATCCTTTTCCTCCTCGTTCCCGTCGAGGTGGATGCTCCCCCTACAACACGGCTAGCTGACTCCGGTGCATAACTAGGATCAGCAGCTGTCTCTCCTGAATCTCTTGGGCGTTCACCAACTGCCCTTAGCCCATACTCTGTGGGAACAACCTTGCTTCCCATAGTTCTTGTCAAGGGCTCCTCGGCCGACTCCTCTTCCTCCTCACCAGGAACAAAGTCCTGATGGAAACCAGCGGACTCGGCTATGTCTCTAGCTGGGGCAGACACCGGAGGTATAACATCGGAAGCTGTGCCTCTCGGTGGAGTAGGCATATCATCCCCAGCGTCCCCACTGTCGTCATCATCGGAATCATGCTCTGGGAGCATTAGCCTCTCGTCATCTGAATCACTATCATCGTGATGCCACTTGCGTCTCCCCGGCGCCACATATCTCTCGTTGGCCAAATGGCTTATCAACCTCTTCACCTGGGGCTTTACCTGCTTGCCCCTATACACTCTCATACGACCCAAGGTCGTGTCATCCATAATCTCAAGTGCCACAGCATCATGGCTCTCCTTGGGAAGTAGAGGCAGCTTCTCGTTGAAGATCAGCTGCAGAAACCTAGGGTACATACAAAAACCCTCCTTCCCCTTAGCCTCCAAGTTCTCCACCAAATAAGAAAAAATCATGCTCGAGAAGCTGAAGGGGTGGTTCAGCACCAGTGCCACGTAGGCATTCTGAATCTGGTCTGATAGGTCATCGAACCCACCCCTCCTCGAAGCAATACACTTCAGGATCACATGCGCCAAGTACTTGTACTGGGGACACAGGTTGCTCTTGTTGAGCACACCTGAGTTTATGTACCCAGCGTACTTGATCCTGAGGAAGCAGCCTCTAACAGTAAGTGGATGTAATCTGGTGGGGTGATCAGTATCGTCCCCAAACTCAAGAACTCTCTGGATATCAGCAGCTATAACCTCAATATCATGACCAAGAATGGAGCTCCGTATACTGTACGGCTCACGAGAATGATCAACTGAGCCATTCTACCAGAATGCCTGGTGTAATGACCTGTAAGGCGTGCACGGGGTGGAAATGGCCTTATGTATCCGAGAGCGTCTAAGGAAAGCTATAATCTCTGTAAACTCGGCCCCGTTCCGAGTCGTATGATCCAAGTGAGCACATATGTTGTGCTTTGGATTAATGGACCATCTATCAGCCATTTTCCTAAAACACAAAACACAGAACCATTAGTACATAATACATCAAAATTCAGTTCTAAGTGTAATGTTTAAATTCATTCTGATTCATTCGTGCGAATGAATCATGCGACTGAAGTCAGTCGGTTGTCCTTTCATGCGACTGAGCTCATTCGGGTGAATGTGACATGCGACTGAGTTCAATCTGCTGACTGAGTCTGCGATTGGTTCAGTCGGCCGACTGAGCTTAATCGCATGGTTCATTCGGCCAATTGTCCCAATCGCAAGATTCAATCGTGCGATTGGAGTTCATCCAGACGACCAGTCGCCTATCCCACTGTTCAGTCGCCTATGGTTCGAATCTTGATCAAAACAAGTGATTTAACATGGGTTACCGGTTCAATAGGTTCGCCATCTCGTTACTAATAACCTATTAAACTTAATTTTAACATTTTGCTTAGTTTAGGTTGGCTATTAGGTCACGTTCAGTCCGGTTCTTGTTTCACTCGAATTTCACAGAATTAGGGTTTCATTTCTTCTGATTTCATTGAGATATAACTTCAATCTACCTGTATAAACAACAGCGAACGTCAGTGGATCAATAACAATGTAAAAGCACGGTCTAGCGAAATTTTGGCAGAGTAACGGTACAAAGAGCGATTTGGGAGCGATTGAGGGTGATGAGTGAAATGCGATCGACTGTGGCCCCTTTAAATACTGAATCTGAGTTCAATCGGCCGACTGGCCTCATTCACTCAGTTCATTCGGGCGACTGAGACTCAGTCGTGCGATTGTCCCAGTCAGTCGCATTCAATTGGCCGACTGAGGTTCAGTCGGTCGACTGACTCATTCGTGCCCTTTCATTCGCACCTTCAGTTAACCGACTGAGTCTCAGTCGGTCGACTGACTCATTCGCTCCCTTCCATTCGGTCGAATGGATCATTCTGATAAGCCATTCGGGTGAATGGCTCATTCTCATGTCCAGTCGTGCGAATGGGACCCATTCGCATGGTTGGTCCATACTTATGATCCATTCGTGCGAATGGGTTAGACTTATGAATTTTTCTGCCATTTTGACCAGTTTACATTTATAACCCTTTTAACTATTGAAATTAACATTTTGAGCATGTGATCATCTCAGACATGATCATTTTATCTTGAAAACCTTTTGATCACCTCAGACGTGATCCTTTTACACAATTTAGTCACCTCAGACGTGATTCTTTTTAAACACTTTGTCACCTCAGACGTGACTCGTTTAAACTTTGAAAACACATGTAGTCATCTCAGACATGACCCTTTTAGTTGAGTTGATCCCTTACTGATTTTCATTATGTAGTCCGACAAACAAACAAACTAAAATGACTAACTAAATTAGAAGATTAAACTAAAGTATAAAAATAAAACTTGTTTTTGGCTTTTTGTGAGAGATAAATCCTAAGATGGAAATCTATGGGATTTGGTTCCAGAATAGGCAGCTTCAACTTAGATTGACCACACCTGGACCAATTCAATTTTGGAATCATACAGGCAAGTCAAATCATTTGGGACTTGTTATCAAAACCTTTTGATGCTCAATTCTTGTTTTCATCCAGAGTCGTTAGCAAATTTAGGAAATCATACTGGAACTATTAGATTACCACATTGATTTGAACTTTCAAGAATTTGCAGCCACAATGATTGTCAATATGTTTGTCTTTTTAAATCCATACACAGACTTTAGACATAAACTGGTGATAGTTTTAGGTTTAATTAGTTCAACTAACATTTGTGGATCCCACACTTATATGGTAATCAACATTCCTCAGGAGCTTTTGAGCGGTCTACGGGTATTTTTACAAGAAGAGACTATTCTTAGAGCTTGCAAAGAGAAACCAATCCTCAGGTCAGTGCCATCGCACAGCAGAGAGGCGGCAAACAATAATGAATTCTAGAATATCTAGGTTATGCTTATCCTCAGGTCAGTGCCATCGCACAGCAGAGAGGCACACAACCTATCTCCTTGTTAGAGCAGCTTAATTTCATTTTGCACAAAATGCACCAATAACATAAGTCATTTGCTTGATAGCATTTGTCTTTCATTTTTTTACCGTGCTTTGCTCTATTTATGGTCATCCGCACACATTCGTGGTGTTTACATGCTCATTACCCCTTATTGGAATATTGTTGATTGTGTTAACCAGTGATAAGATGGAAGCCCACAGTCAGTTGAACAACTTAGTTTGATATGGAGATCACCAGTCAGGTCTAATCATCTATTGTGTTGAATCTACCGACATATCATTTGTGATCTAGCAAACTCTAGGTCTACTCTCTTTGTGTTACCTTAGTTGTTACCAGTTTTTCTATCATCTTCCCTTTTATATTGCTTAGACTACACAGACTTATACTTTGAATTTTTTGCATCTTTTCTAAATTAAAATTTTAAAGTCCCTCTTGATTTGTTCCTGTGTACTATCATTTTTCAAAAGGTTTGAATTGGTATCACAGATACGATCTACCTTATATCAGCTTTCCACTCCTTCTCCCTCAATTTTTTTTAATGTTATTGGCTGACTTATTCAGCTTCAACTTGATTGAATCACACGTAATCAAGAGCCATAAGTTTGGTTCAGTCGTGCGATTGAACCATGCGGTTGATTCATCCGCACGACTGAGTGTTCAGTCGTGCGACTGAGCCAATCTTATGTTACAGTCATACGACTGATCCAGTCTCCTGGTTCAGTCGTGCGACTGAGTCAATCGTATGAAGTTATTCATGCGTAAGGTCCATTCGCATGGGCCATTCGCATGAGAACTTCATTGTGTTAAGTTTGAATGTATTAATTAATATAACATTAAGTGTAACCATTCAACCAATCACAAACTTAATTAACCAATTCAACATCGACTCATTAATGAAATATTAAACATTATCAGTCACAAACAATCAATATCATTTCATTAATCATTTCACATTACATCAGAATCAGATAAACAAGATCTATTACATTCAAATCCTGATCTAGGGACATACATGTATCAACATTTTGGTTCAAACTGCGAAACAAAACAATAAGCACCGTCGTGAAGGTATCCCTTTTCCATTACCGAGGCATAATCAGCTGAATATAGCTAATTTCTTGTCTGCACTCCTGATCTGACATCCCCAATGACATTGTCCAGGGGATGATAGACATTTAAGTGTGATCCTGGAGTGGTGGGAACAACTACCTCAGAGTCAAGATTATGAACGTTTGGTTCTGTATCTGAGGCAGTAGGAGTTTGAGGTTCTGAAGACGCAGAGGCATCACTGTTAGATGCTTGTGGACTTGCAGGAACTGGAACCTGTTCCTTCTGATTGTTCTGGTCATTTTCCACAACTTCATCTTCTGAGGAGGAGTCACTTAATTCGAGTGCTCCCCCTGAGTGGTGAGACGTTTCACCTTGTGAACCAGATGATGTTGAATCTAGTGATGGTGAGTTCAAGACATCATACATCATCTTGGTGGTTAACTCTTCTTCAGAAGTGGAGAAAGGTATGTTGAAGGACTTGAAGAATCCATCAAAGTTGAAAAAGAAGGCGGGTCCTTTTCCAGCAGGTGGGGTGGTGTATCTTTGAATGTCCACGTTACACCACACTTCAACTAGACACGTTGAGTTGTTGTAAACTCTCTTGTTCGGTATGTTGTATCCTAGAAAGATACCTTCTTCAGCCTTCTCGCTGAATTTTCCCTCCTGAGTCTTCTTCAGTAGGGTGCACGGTGCGCCAAACGGTTCGAGATACTCTAGATTAGGTTTATGTCGTTGTAATAACTCGTAACACGCCTTGCCATGGCGTTTAACTACCAGAACTCGATTTAACGTGTAACACGCATTTGCCACAGCCTCATTCCAAAATTGGATAGGAAGTTTCGAGTCCGCTAGCATTGTCTGTGCCGTCTCTATCAAGCTGTGATTCTCTCTCTCAGCAACGCCATTCATCTGAGGTGTGTAGGCAGAAGTGAACTGGTGCATAATTCCCGTTTCCTTGCAGTAAGCCACCATCCACTGATTCTTGAACTCGGTTCCGTTGTGTTGAGATCACGTATTAAACGAAATACTAACTGATTAACGTGTAAACCGAATGAAATAGTGCGGAATCCTATTTGATTGGCGATCCAATCAGTGAGAACGCACGTCGAATCAATTATGGGTTGAATCTAAACGTTAAGAACGATATGGAATCGATCTAGTGCGATCTGTGAACTTGGAACAGGTTCTTAGAGGTCTCTGGACGGCTAGGGTACGTCTGGAGTCGAAGTGATATGAATGGTTCCGTTTTTCCACGAATTAGGTGGTATTTATCGGTTAGGGTTGCTCATTCGGGCGACTGAACCATTAGTATGGTTCGGTCGTGCGATTGAGCCATGCGGTTGATTCATTTGCACGACTGAGTGTTCGGTCGTGCGACTGAGCCAATCTCATGTAACAATCATACGACTGATCCAGTCTCCTGGTTCAGTCGTGCGACTGAGTCATTCGCATGAAGTTGTTCATGCGTATGGTCCATTCGCATGGGCCATTTGCATGAGCACTTCATATTACTAAGTTTGAATGTATTCATTTGTCATTACATTATCAAGATTCATTCAAGCAACCACAGACCTATATAATCAAATCAATATGCATTAAACCACTCATTAATGAAATATTAAACATTATAAACACAACCAAACATTTACATTTCATTAAGTACCCAACTATTACATAAGTGTAAGACACTAAAGACATATTACATTCAATTCAGAAACTAGGGACAGATGTACCTACACGTTGTCTAAGCGTACCTGTCTTACCTTCAGCTTGTAGAGAGACTCCAGTGTAGTTACTAATTCCTTGAAAGACTCAAATGTTTTTGCTATGGATTCAGAAACATTACCCAAGAAAATCTTGAGTAGTCATATGTAACCACATAGCAGAACAAGTCGCCTGCAATGCTTCTTGTACTGACTGGACCAAACAGATCCATGTGAAGAAGTTCAAGAGGAAGCTCTATGGAATGAACTTTCTTTTCCTTATGAGACTTCTTCGTCTGTTTGCCTTTCTTGCACGCCACACAGAAATTCGGAAGTTGGAAGTTTTTGACGTTTACTCCTCTCACTAGATCATTCTAGATCAGGTGATTCATCTTCCGTGGATTAATGTGTCCCATTCTCTGATGCCAGGAGATGGAGTCCTTCTCAGTAGCCTTTGACAAGAAGCACTGAACTTGATGATCCGTTGTGGAGGCCTTTGAAAGATCCAAGACGTAAATGTCATTATATCTTGAGGCAGACATTAAGACTTGGTCCTCCGGGATCACATAGTCCTTTTTCAGGACATAGCTCTTCTTGTTGTCGAATATAACCTTAAAGCCTTTGTCACATATTTGGGATACATAAAGTAAGTTGTTTTGAAGTTGTTGAACGTAGTTTACTTTATCAAACTTCACTTTCTGATTTCCTACTTCCCCTTGAGCTGTGATATACCCTCCTTTGTTACTAGCAAATGAAACATAGCCTCCTTTTATTTGTTTGACGTTTGATAATAGTGCCCTGTTCCCAGTCATGTGCCTGGATGCTCCGCTATCGACAATCCACGTGTTGGTTTCAGCGCTATAGCGAACACCCTGCACATTCAATTGAAAACATTAGTTCAGGTTAGGAACCCAAGCCTTTACTGGCTTGGGTTTCCTAGAGGCATCACACATCATAAATTCAACCCATTGACCTTTAGATGGTGAGGGAAGCTCAGGTGTCTTCTTGTCCTTATTATCAGACACTGAGGTTGATTTTGCTTTCCATAAACCAGCTTTGTGTAAGGCCTGTTTGTGATAAACAGATGACTGGCTAATGGGTTGAACTTTAGGTTCACTAGCTCTTCTAGGTGGAGTCAATGAGCTCCTCTTAGAAGATCTAGGTTTTGGTTCCTGAAGTTCAACTTTCTTCCTAGGTGTCTGATAGTAAGGACAGTAAGAAGCAATGTGTCCACAGTCTCCACAGTTGTAGCATGACCTGCTATCAACTTTATGATTTAACTGTCTTTGTGGAGACGTGTGTGGCACCCGAGTGACATTGTTCTGTTTGGATTTTGACTCTACTTCTTTAGATGTTTTATCTTGTTTGACAACTTTAATTGTTTTAACATTTTTAACATCCTTTCCATTTTGTTTACCTGGACTTTGACATGAAACACGTGATTGGTTAACAGTAATAGTCTTTTTAGGTTCAGATTTGACAGTATTTGACCCAGACTTTATATTAACCTTTTCAAACTCCTTTTCCAGATTAACACAAGGCATTTTACCTTTTGCCTTTGAAGTTGCCTCCTTTTGTTTAGTTCCAGATTCATTTGATGTACATGTGGAATCTGGATCACTTACAAGAGGAGTGGACACCACATGATCCTTGATTGGATTGTTATTGATTGGTTTACATTTAGTGTTCATCAAGGTCTCAGGTGGTGGTGGAACCACTTTATATCCCAAACCCTCCCCATTATTACGCTCTTTCACTAAGTGTTGGACAATATGAGATGAACTTGTCCTACTATGCAGTTTTTGCTTTAATGAATTGACTTTTACTTCTAAAACTGCTTTTTGTTTCTTAGTGTCTTCTAGGGAGTTAAGATAGTACCTAATGTCATTAGCTTGGTTAAAGGCTACTAATGCTGTTTCCCTAGCTGTTTGTTCAATAGGTCTATCTTTTCTTTGTAACTGTGCTCATTTTGTTTTAAAACTCTGTTAGCTTCAGTGCACAGTTGCAAGTCATTTACTAAGCTATCATTATGATCTAATAACCTAGCAAATTTCAAATCTATGTTTTCCCTAAATTTATTACAATCAGAACAAGCATGATTATTGAAAAGTTGGTCAGTAGTACATACCTGAGAAGGTTCTGATGAATCAGCCATCAAAGCAAAGTCTGGTGTTTCTGGTTCTGGTGATTCTGACGTTGTTGTAGTTGTCCCTTCTTCAGGCATGTAGTTGATCTCAGTTGCAGTCTCTTCAATGTTTGACATTGCGAGTTCCATTGCAATATCTCCTTCACTAGCTGAATCATCATGTAAATCCTCAACACTAGCAATGTTGGATTCTCCCAGAGAGACAAACTGAAAGGTCCAGTCCTGTCCCTCATCATCATGGGCAGTAAAGGCTTTAGGATCCTTGGTTGAAGAAGTAGGACTGCTAGTTGGCTTATCTTGACGATTGAAGGAAGAAAATGGATTCCCGTTTCCAGTTTTCTTGGGCTTCACACACTCTCGTTTGAAGTGCCCCTTTTCTCCACAGTTGAAACAGGTCACCTTGCTCTTGTCAAAACCAAATGTAGTGTCCTTAGTTGCAACCAAGTTTTGTCCGGTCTTTTTGACAAACTTTTTAGCTCTCCGGACAGCACTTGCTAAGGCCCACATTATATCCATCCTTTCCAGCTCTGTCTCATCTACCTGCTCGTAGTCCTCGTCTGCCAGATGCCAGCTTCCAATTCTCTCAACAACTAGTCCATCATAGGAGTGGACTACAGCTGCTAAGAGATCCATGTGCTCTCTTGCTACTTCTACTGTCACATTACAAAGATTCTCGATCTTCAGTCTTGTAGCATTTTTTTCATATGCAATATATTGGGTACCAGATGACCCTGACGTTTCTGACCCTGAAGTAGAGGCTTGAGAAGGACCAGCCGAACTTGACACAAAAGCTGTCTGAAGTGGTGCTCCAGACGTTTTGGCTTGTGGAGTCGCTTTGTACAGTGCCGGATTCTGAGTATAAGAAGACTTTTGAGCTCTGTATTTCATCCTTAATGTTTCCTCTGTCAGCTTCAGAATGAAATCATTTATATCAACTTTGCTAGCATAACATTCTGTCTGAGATGGGAGACAAAAGAAGCCCACTTCTCTCGCAACCCATCTGCGAAGTTTGACACCTTGTCCTCCATGGTCGTTGTGACACCATGAGTGTGCAGCTCATTCATCAAGTGGTAGAACCAATCGATGACGTCATCCAAGCTCTCATTACCCATCGATGAGAAGTTGTTGAACTCCTTCTTCAACTCTTTAGCCTTTATAGCTTTTAATGACGCATTCCCGTCATACCGTTTTTCTAACTCATCCCACAGCTTCTTTGCTTGCTTGTTCTCAGAAAATTGATGGAAGATGTCCTTAGGAATTGACTGAGTAAGCAAAGCATAGACTCTCTTTTCAGCATTGTACTTGACCTTTTGCTCATCTGTCATGCCACCTAGTGTAAGTTTGACTCCATCAGCACCTACTGGCATACTATACCCCGTCTCAATTGCTTCCCACATATTGGGATCTACTCCATTAAAGTAGATCTCGAAACGTTGCTTCCAGTGTGGGAATTCATCTAACGTGATTAGCTTAGGGGGTTTGTTGTGATTCCCTACTTCACTCTCCAGTAGCAGGAAATTCTGAATACGTGAGTCTCTCCCTGCTGTGAATGTTGAGTATTGGTCCTCCATTGCGATTAACTTTAGTCTTTGGAACAAACTGTTTCACTTGTACGAATGCAGGTGTGCGATTGGGCTATTCGTGCGATTGAACGATGCGATTGGTTCAATCGTGCGGCTGAACTAATGGGGATGGTTCAGTCGGGCGAATGAACTGATGCGGTTGAACAATGCGAATAGACTGCTCAGTCGTACGAATGGAGGTACTAATGAGTCCAATCGTGCGTATGAGAGATGCGAATGTATCCAGTCGTGCGATTGAGTCAATCATGCGACTGAAGCAGCTGGATTTCGAAAATTCGTAGGTTTAAGGTGTTTTGGCCGTAAAAACACGAATTTTCACTAACCCTAATTGGTGATGCCGGGAAAACCAAACTTTACGAGTAGGAGACGTTTAAGACACCATTTGACACGAAAAGATTGCGTTTTTAGTGAAAAAACACAATCTTTGTATCAAAAACGATTGAATCACACATAATCAAGAGCCAAAGCTCTGATACCACTTGTTAGGATCGTGTATTGAATGAAATACTAACTGATTAACTTGTATACCAAATCAAATAGTGCGGAATCCTATTTGACTGGCGATCCAATCAGTGAGAACGCACGTAGAATCAATTATGGATTGAATCTAAACGTTAAGAACGATATGGAATCGATCTAGTGCGATCTATGAACTTGGAACAGGTTCTTAGAGGTCTCTGGATGGCTAGGGTACGTCTGGAGTCGAAGTGATCTGAATTCTTACGTTTTTCCACGAATTAAGTGGTATTTATAGGTTAGGGTTTCTCATTCGGGTGACTGAACCATTAGCATGGTTCAGTCGTGTGATTGAGCCATGCGGTTGATCCATTCGCACGACTAAATGTTCAGTTGTGCGACTAAGCCAATCTCATGTTACAATCATACAACTGATCCAGTCTCCTGGTTCAGTCGTGCGTCTGAGTCATTCGCATGAAGTTGTTCATGCGTATGGTCCATTAGCATGGTCCATTCGCATGATAACTTCATAATACTTTGTTTGAATGTATTAATTGTCATTACATTATTTATATTTATTCAAACAACCAAAAACCTATATAATCAAGTCAATATGCGTTAAATAACTCATTAATGAAATATTAAACGTTATAAACACAACCAAAAATTTACATTTCATTAAGTACCCAACTATTACATAAGTGTAAGACACTAAAGACATATTACATTCAGTTCAGAAACTAGGAACACATGTATCTATATTGGGCTTCACACACTCACGTTTGAAGTGCCCTTTTTCGCCACAGTTGAAACAGGTCACCTTGGTTTTGTCGAAACCAAAGGTAGTGTCCTTAGTTGCAACCAAATTTTGTCCGGTCTTCTTGACAAACTTCTTAGCTCTCTGGACAGCACTTGCTAAGGCCTACATTATATCCATCCTTTCCAGCTCTGTCTCGTCCACTTACTCGTAGTCCTCGTCTGCCAGATGGTAGTTCCCTATTTTCCCAGCAATTAGTCCATCATAGGAGTGGACTACAGCTGCTAAGAAATCCATGTGCTCTCTTGCTACTTCTACTGTCACATTACCGAGATTCTCGGTCTTCAGTTTTGTAGCATTTGCTTCAGGTAATGTATTGGGTAGACGACCCTGACATTTCTGACCCTTAAGTAGAGGCTTGAGAAGGACCAGCTGAACATGACACAAAAGCCGTCTAAAGTGGTGCTCCAGACGTTTTGGCTTGTGGAGTTGCGTTGTACAGTGCCGGATTCTGATCATAAGAAGACTTTTGGGCTCTGTATTTCATCCTTAATTCTTCCTCTCTCAGCTTCAGAATGAAATCATTTATATCTAACTTCGTTAGCATACCATTCTGTCTGAGATTGGAGACAAAGGAAACCCATTTCTCCAACAATCCATCAGCAAAGTTTGACACTTTGTCTTCCATAGACATTGCCACTCCATGAGTGTGCAACTCACTCATCAAGTGGTAGAACCTGTCAATGATGTCATCCACGCTTTTTTTACCCATCGATGAGAAGTTGTCAAACTCCTTCTTTAAAGCTTTAGCCTTTATGGCCTTTAATGATGCGTTTCAGTCATATCGTTTCTCCAATGCATCCCATAGCTTCTTTGCTTGAGTGTACTCAGAAAATTGATGGAAAATATCCTTCGGAATTGATGAGTAAGCAGAGCATAAACTTTCTACTCAGCATTGTGCTTGACCTTTTGTCCATCAGTCATGCCACCTAGTGTAAGTTTGACTCCATCAGCACCTGCTAGCATACTATACCCCGTCTCTATTGATTCCCACAGATTGGGATCTACTCCATTTAAGTAGATCTCGAAACGTTGCTTCCATTGTGGGTATTCATCTAACGTGATTAGCTTAGGGGGTTTGTTGTCATTCCTAACTTTATTCTCCAGAAGCACTAGGTTTGAATCCTTGAATCTCTCCCTGCTGTGAATGCTGAGTATTGGTCCTCCATTACTATCAACTTTCGTCTTTGGAACAAACTGTTTCACTTGTGCGAATGAAGGTGTGCAATTGGACTATTCGTACGATTGAACAATGCGGATGATTCAATTGTGCGACTGAACTAATGCGGATGGCTCAGACGGGCGAATGAACAAGTGCGGTTGAACAATGCGAATAGACTGCTCAGCCGTACGAATGGAGGTACGAATGAGTCCAATCGTGCGTATGAGGGATGCGTATGTATTCAGTCGTGCGATTGAGTCAATCATGCGACTGAAGCTGCTGGATTTCGAAAATTCGTAGGTTTAAGGTGTTTTGGACGCAAAAATACGAATTTTCACTAACCCTAATTGCCGTATGCTGGAAAAACTAAACTTTACGAATAGGAGACGTCTAAAACACCGTTTGACACGAAAAGATTGCGCTTTTAGTGAAAAAAGACAATTTTTGTATCAAAAACGATTGAATCACACGTAAATCAAGAGCCAAAGCTCTGATACCACTTCTTAGGATCGAGTATTGAACGAAATACTAACTGATAAACGTGTATACCGAATCAAATAGTGCGGAATCCTATTTGATTGGCGATCAAATCAGTGAGAACGCATGTAGAAACAATTATAGATTGAATCTAAACGTTAAGAACGATTTGGAATCGATCTAGTGCGATCTATGAATATGGAACAGGTTCTTAGAGGTCTCTGGACGGCTAGGGTACAATGTAGGCGAAGTGTTCTCAATTCTTACGTTTTCCACGAATTAAGTGGTATTTATAGGTTAGGGTTTCTCATTCGTGCGACTGAACCATTATTATGGTTGAGTCGTGCGATTGAGCCATACGGTTGATCCATTCGCACGACTGAGTGTTCAGTCGTGCGACTGAGTCAATCTCATGTTACACTCGTGCAACTGATCCAGTCTCCTGGTTCAGTCGTGCGACTGAGTCATTCGCATGAAGTTGTTCATGCGTATGGTCCATTAGCATGGGCCATTCGTATGAGAACTTCATATTACTAAGTTTGAATATATTTATTAATCATTACATTATTAAGATTCATTCAAACAACCACAAACTTATATAGTCAGTTCAATAAGCGTTAAACTACTAATTAATGAAATAATAAACATTATAAGCACAACCACACATTGTATTTCATTAAGTTCCCATTCAATTACATATATGTAAGACAATAAAGACATATTACATTAAGCTTTGAAACTAGGTACACATGTATCTACAATATCATAGGTCTGTAGTAGGGTGTCAGAGAGACCATACTTATGTCCATTGGTTCTTAGTGGTGTCTTCCGAAAGTTGATTGGCTTCAAAAGAACTTGTTCTTCCGAAGCCACTTATACTTCAGAAGAGACTGCTTCTTCCGAGGCTTGAGGACATCGTCATATCTTTATACTTCGGAAGTTGAACTCTTGATTTCTTCTAAGTCTTGAACTTTGGAATAGAACACTTTGTCTTCGGAAGTTGGAGTTTTCCTTCAGAAGATGATCTTGCACTTGTCTTTAGAAATAATCCATTTCCTTCGAAGTTCCACACTTACCTTCAGAAAATGCTTATCTGTTTCCTTGTTCTTCCTTGAAGTGGTTCTGAGAAGTTTGTACAAGTCATTCGTGGATAGGAGATCCAGTCTATCACTCTGAATGACATGCACCCTTTGTTGTGCCCCCCTAAAGATAGTTAGTTCACTGGAGTTATAGTCATACTCCTATTAACTATGGATTCAAGTTTAGGACCTTTAACCATTTCAAGAAAGGCTTTGCCTTTGGTTGTTGATCCTTTCCTTTCCTCCTCCTCTCTCAGTTTCAACTCTTCTTCAATCATGGTCCTAGCAGTTAGCTCGGCCAGATGAAGACTGCTCAGATGATTTCTGATGTGAGCGGCTATCTTAGAGTTGGAGGGGTTGGAGAGTGGCTTCTCTGCTAACTCAGCAATGTCAAATCTGCTTAAGTGTAGCAAAGATGAGGAATTTAGCATGTTTAGCTCTCCACTCTCTCTCTCAACAACAAAGTTGTGAGAAGAGTCTTCGAACCTCCACTTGATAATCTTCTTTCTAGGCACAAGGGGTTGACTTGGCACTTTGTCCTCTTTCTTTGTATCCAGTAGAGTCACCAGCCTTCTTCTCAGCTTCTTCTTTTCTTCATTTAGTGAATCCAAGTTGAGGCCAAAGAGTTTTGCGGCTTGATCCTATGTTCCTCTAGGCAGATCAAGGAATTGATCTCTAGTGAGGGAACATGAGGAGCCATCAACATAGGTTAGCTTGACAGACTCCTCCTCACAAGAGATGTTGCTCAAGGTGAAAAGTGGAATAAAGTATGATCAACTACATGGGCTTTAGAGAAAACGCCATGCAGTATATCAGAGGTCTGCAACAGGGTATCAGAGAGACCATACTTATGTCCACTGGTTCATAGTAGTGTCTTCCGAAGGTTAATTGGTTTCGGAAGAACTTGTTCGTCCGAAGCCACTTATACTTCGGAAGAGGCTGCTTCTTCAGAGGCTTTAGGACATCTTTATATCTTTATACTCTGGAAGTTGAACTGTTGATTTCTTTTAAGTCTTGAACTTCAAAAGAGAACACTTTGACTTCAGAAGTTGGAGTTTTCCTTCCGAAGATGATCTTTCACTTTTCTTCGGAAGAACTCCATTTCCTTCGGAAGTTTCACACTTAGCTTCGGAAGTCCTTTATTTGTTGCACCAAAATAGTCTAAGTGTTTTGGTTTTGGTTGCACCAGCCTTTCTAGATCCAACAATGTGTCTCTTAGGATTGAACCCTTACTATTAACTTGAATACATAAAGATAATATACACATATTTCAACATACTCATATAACTTGAATACATGAAGATAATATACACATATGTTCAACATACTCATATGTTCTTATCAAGTTACATTGAAATTATATTTTACTACCTTTGTGTGCATGGCCTTCAATGAGTACATAGAAGTTAAGTCCAAACTCCCTTGAAGTGGGTAAACTTCATACTCATATAGGTAATTCTTTTACTTTTGCACTTATATATGTAATTTTACAATTAAAAGGTATTAAACTTCAACCTTCTTAACTTACAGGTTTAAACAAATACTTTGGGATAATGCTACATATGCGTTCCAATCTTTAAGATGTGAAGCTTTTCACATTGACTTCAACAACTAATGTTTTGTTTAATGGAACCTGGCATCTTAATATAAGATGTTGGAATGGAACTTTATTCATCCCTATAGTCGACGTTTGCACAATATCTCTTATTAATTCTGTAGTTAGATGATAAATGAATTTATACTTAAGACTATGGTTTTACTTGTGTATCATATTTTTAATACTAAAAATACATCACTATGAGTTACGCAAGTACAAAAAATCAAATATCTATGATGAAATAATTACATACTTGTTTTAAGTGTAAATGTTTGGGGAAAGAGGGCTTCTTGAATAATGAAATACCTAAATGAGACTATAGTTAATAGATGAGCAAATGAAGAAAACAGCTTCCTATGCGTTTTGTACAACTCCCCTATCTAGTGATTTCCCTTTTATAAAGCTTTTCTTGGGTTTCCTTTTCCCTTTTATATTGAACTCGTCCGTGTGTCTTTGCCGGTGGGGATGGCAGTGGTGGTCTATCTCATCACCAAGGTGGTTTTTGATGGTTGTGGTGGGGGTGTAGAAGGATATGTATAACTATTTACATCTTTCGTTACTTTTTGTACAACTAACCTAGTCTTCGGTTCTACTTATATATAAAGACTTTCTGGGGGTTTTTCTTCTTCCTCATGTATTTTCTTGGTGGCGAAGGCGGTGGTGGCAGGTCTAGTCACTAGGATGATAGTTGAGGTGGCGATAGAGAAGACACCAACTCTGCCTTCTGTTTATGGTTTGTAACATCCGTCACCAAAACAGGTGCGTTGACCATTGACTTTGACTAATATAGACTTTGACTTGAAAGTTGATTTAATGTTGACTTAAACTACGATTAGTACCATAGACGTGTGAAAACACGTTAAGTACTAAAATACACTAAGTATTAAAATTTACGTTAAAAATGCAACAAAAATCATGCATCAGGAACTTTTTCTAAAGTCTATATAATATAATTAAATCAATTCAATAAAAATTAAATAATTTACATAACATATGATAGTCCATTATAATTGAATTTACGTGTAGAATTTAAAAATGCAAAAGTTAGATGACAAACCATCGGGACTAAACACAATTGGATGAAACGGGCCAAGGACATGGGGCCCTTTCCCTTTTCTCTTTTTGGTCGATATCAATATGGGGGACTCCCTTTTATATTGTTTTCATTTGTTGAAAACTTTTCCACCAACTTTTTTCTCGTCTTGAAACCCTAGCCACCACATTCAATTTTTCTCATGTTCCTCGTCATCTTCAACGTGAATGTCAAATTGGTTGGTGTTAGATTAACAAGAAATTCTTATTTGATGAGTAGCTAACGAAGGCAGAATCGAAGTTAACTACTTACTATCATAATGAAAATACTTTTAGGAAATGTAAATGCACAAGTTGTTCTTTCAAAGTATTCACTTGATTAATCTTTTGAGTAAAAATGATACAATCAGCAGATAAAAACACCTTGCCTCTACTATACAAGTGTGAGGACTTTATACAATAAAATCTAAACAATAAGAATAAACTATTCTATAATCAGAATGTACATCAAGATAGATAATCGACACATCAGAGTTAGGCAGCTTCAGTACTATGTTGTCTTCAAAAGGCAAAACACAACAACTGTTGGTAAAGACACTCTTGTCTTGTGTAACAGTTGATTAGCAGCTCATGGAGCTCAATCTTGATCAGCAGCAATTGATCGACAACTCTTTGGTAGAATGCTGATCATCAGTTGTTTAGCATATGCTGATCAGTAGAAATTCGACATATGCTGATCGGCAGACAGCTCAGCACTTGGCAGAAATCGGCAAATAAAGGCCATTGCTGTTTGACCAGACCATGAAAAGACCTTGCTAAAAACCCATTTAGTCCATATTGCAGTCTTCCCATTAGGAAGTGCACGTAGTTTCCAAGCCTTCTATCTAGAAAATTGAAAAAGCTCCTCTTGCATAGATTCTATCCAGCTGTTATCTCTTAAGGCTTCATTAACTTTCTTTGGTTCTAACAGACAACACAGTGGTCAGTATATGCTAACTCTTTGTTCGACAGTCCTGCGACTAACATTTTGAACTAGTTTGTTCATGTTTTTGAGATTTACATATGCCAATCTTATGTGCCAAAGGGTGGACTCATTTAAAGACGTTTTGGAAATGAAACATGATACATTTTTTGAAGGCGATGCATTCTGCATGTTGAGCATATTGTCCTTCCTGGGAGCTCTTAAACGTATTTTGTCATTTGAAGTTTCAAACCTAGAAGAGAGAACAATACATTCATGCTCTGTGAAAGGAGTGTTATGTTTTTGGTCACACAACTAAGACACAATTAGCAGATTGTAGTTGAACTCTTTCGCGTAGTTCACCTTGTCAAAGCTTACCTTGCCATTGCTAACGGTCCCCCTGCTAGTAATGTATCCTCCAAAGGCAACAAATCCACCATCATATGGTTCTTGATTTAGTATGCATGATCTATCACCTATCATGTGCCAAGAGCTTCCGTTATCCACAATCAACAAGTTAGTTTTGGCCTGCGGATGATCCTGCACATAAACAAATTGGTTAGTGATGAATGGGGACCCAAGCCTATTTAGTGAATCAGGCAGATGATAGGCTTGGGTCTTCCGGTTTTCATTAGGCATGTGATTTTCATATGCTTCTTTCCTGACTTAATCATCTGCCTTATCTTTTGTAACTTGTCACACGCTCAGTTTCCACAAACGGGGTAATATCGAAGCGCGGGACATACCAGGATCTCAGCCATTAGTTAAACCAAACGATGCAACAATTACAAAACATAATTGTACATTTAAATTAAAGTTTCCAAAATTCAGAGTTAAATAGGAAACATGAAAGGAATGCGGAAGCGTATAAGTTCATGATTCAAACGGGGCAAACACACGCAAAAACCAGATAAGTATAATGTGTAGAAAAATGAAATTGTTCTCTATCGACCCAATAAATGATGAATGATATGATGTGATGATCCTAGATGTGCTCGCTTAAGTACCTGAAAGAAACATGCTAAAGTGTCAACATAAAGTTGGTGAGTTCACAGGTTTTGATAAACAGAACATAATAGTAAACCCAATACACTAGACAAAGTAACATTAGTAGACACCTCGTTTACTAAACAAGTTACTAAGTGTATGAATTTCGCAACCGAAGCTAACAATGAAAAGGGAAGCCTCGTCTGTGAACACCAGGTCACAACAACAGAAATTAGGTCAATTAAACACTCGTTTGATATACCGTTATGCTAGCGCAACTAGACCAGGTAGGGTTGTTAAACCCAGCAGATCTACTCAGAATCACCTTGCTCTAATGTGTACATTAACGGTTCGAGTATAAGGACTTAAGTATGGTGTAATACTAGTAAACAAGTGAGTTACAGTAATACTGATCAAATGAAAATACATTAAGAACACATGTTTCTTTCACCCCAAAGAGAGTAAGTAAAGTGGGGCTGAGAACTCACCTTGAATGCACAGCAACATCTAAATGTAAGCACAAAAGATTGGGTTCCGATTAACCTGAATTTTAAACAAAATATTAATAATAATATAATTAACTATTAATATAATTTAGATGGTTTCGCGGTCGCGGCTCGAATACGGTGTCGGTTATTGATATTTACTCATTCCCAAACAAGCACACTTAGACACTAAGTTACCTTTACTGCATGAAACCAAAATTACTCTCGCTCATACCACATCACGTATAAAATTACTCGTCATGCATTTATTTATATGATTTTATATAATAAAACCCATACGTTTGAAGAATGTGTAACCCACACAACACAAACGCATAACGACCCAAACATAACACACTTACATATACTTAATATATATACTACACACACAAACAACATATATATATATACATACATATATACATATATATATATATATATATATTATATATATACG
>CM046038.1:6515185-6600185 GCA_025215565.1 Flaveria ramosissima | reverse complement strand
TATTCTTTTTAGCCCTCATCTACACAATTATACCTCAAGTGAGTATTTCTATACCCCTTTTTCATATTTTCACACTTTGGGGTGAAACATGTCACCTTATAACCGTTGCACTTGTAAAACGTTTGATTCTTGTAAACTTATGACAATTCACTTATATGTTGTGGTTAGTTGATCTTTGTAATTACCATGTATTGACGATTATATGTACAATCATTAACTATTGCTAGCCTGGCGACGTCATAGATCTATGGGCCTGACAAGCCTACTTGGTTAATCCAAGTACACTTAGCTAATCGTATAAACTTGTAAACGCAAGAACTTGTAAACTATCAAGGTTTGATTGTGCGTTCTGTCTTACATTCCTAGTTACTTTGTTCACTAATTTATAACATGAATTGCCATCTTTTATATAGTTATGTATTGAACATTATGGAAATCTCTATTGACCTTTTATTTTTTACATGTTTCAGAAAAGGCCCAAGTTTGATGCTATCTTTGAAGCTTATTCACATCTAGAATTGGACCTAGTTAAATAAATGGATTTCCTTGAATAATTTTACATCTTATGTTATGTTATTTTCATATTCGAGACTTATGCTTATAATGTTACAATTGAAACTTATGATTATAATATTTGGATTAAATAATAGCGTTATGTGGTTGTGAACAATCTTAACCCTCACATCTTGACGATTCCGCCATCAAGGTTGGGGTGTGACAAGTAGCTTGAACCATGGTATAAGGATCGTCATAATAACAAAGGTCGATCTCGTGAGGAGAATGCGGAATGTAATTGCTCACGGAATAAGAAGAAGTAGAATCAAACACACATAACACAAATGTAAATAAACTCCAAGTGTATTGCTCTCTGAATTTGAATGTTTATAATGAGTGTGAAATTCAGGAAGATGTCAAAAGCCCTACTAATTACAATACAAAACATCTATTTATACTAAACTAACAATTCTTGCGCGACCAACAACCTCTCACGCGACAAGCTAGTTCTCACGCGATAAGTATGTTGTCGCGCGGCTTCTTCATTTTGTCGCTTGACTTGAACTTGATCTTCATCTTGATTTTGATTTCCTGAACCTCTATGTTCAACCCCTACAATATTCCCCTAGGCTCGGTAAATCAATGCATTTAGAAGTCCACGTCATCAACTTTGTAACTACCCCCACAAGCATACATCTTTTTGTCCTGGGCATTCGTGATCAACCAACCAAACCGTGCTGCTATAAAATCAATAGATTCATTAGCTGCAATTGGACAAGCCTGCAACCTCATCAAATCTTCTCTTCTAAATTTGAACAAATCCACAAGGTCGATGATACGGTTTCACAACTCTATCACATGAGCTTTGACAAGCTGTTAACTGGAACTGGAACATGTATGGGGATCTTTCTCACTAATCGTGGATGCTTATAAACCCTTATCTTCATTGGTTTGTTCGTTTTGGGATCAATTCGCATCTCATCTTCAATGACTTTTGATTTAGCTGTTTTAAAGTCCTTGAAGGTTGTTTTGTTGTGTCTCCATATCATGTTTCTAATCCAATTACCCTTTCTGTAGTTACTCGGGTTAATAAATGGAACACGACCGATGCCATATAAATCTAATTCTTTGAGTGTATGGAAATTGTGTTCATCCTGAAAATCCTCAATCGCTCTACCTCGTCTCTTAAACACATAAAGTTTCTTCTCAGCATTATACGCCCAACTAATAACAGGTTCTGAGTTTCCGTACCTTGCGAAAGGTTTCGAATGCCTCAGCATATGTATGTAAGCTGGGGGTGGAGGAGCTTCAACAGTAAGATTGTCGACTTGACGTACAGCACTTTGACCAGTTTGATCTGCTGTCTTCTCTAACATTTCTTTCTCAAAAAAACTAACTCTCTCCTCCAAAGTAACCCTGGTGGGTGATTAAGAAGAAGACTTTGGTTGTGGTCGTGGCTCAGGAGTAGTGCTAACATAGTCAGCATCACCAAAAAGATCATCATGAGTTGGCTCCATTGGTGGTGTCCTCAAAATATCATCAGTGATGATGTTACAGTTGTTGATTTTGTAACAATCATAGGAGTAGTTGCCTCACAAACTATAACTGGAGTTCCATACATGTGTACCTCCTCAGTCTTCACAGTGGTCATTGGGGTCTGACATTTCCTTAACACTCCACGTCCTCTACCCCTCCCACGTGGACTTTTACCAGCTACCCTTTTTATTCTCTTCCTCCATTCTCGGGTAGTAATAGGAATATCATCTGGATCAAAGTCAGCATCATGATCCTCAGCAGAGCGTTTGGCAGGAGTTTCTCACACTCTGGGATGTTCTTTTAGTACGTATGGTACGTTACTAATCTAATCACTATCTATTTCACTATCACCTTCATCACCCTGTAACCAATTATCAACCTCATCAATATCAGACCTTCCAGCAACATGAGAACTCTCTGGTGCTTCTTGAGCAACACTAGTCGATGTACCAGATGTATCATCTCTACGTACATGAGGAGTCTTAGTCTCTTGATGTCGTGCCTCAGCTTGGAATCCATCAATAAATCTCCCAAGCTTAGCAAAATGGGATCCATAGTAAGCATTCCCACGTGCTCCCATAAGATAAGTGAAGATATCTTTCATCATCACCATTACTGCATAGGTAGATGAAATAGATACAGCTAACTCAGGATGAACAACATTCACTATCATCTGAATAAATCTTGGGTACATGATGAACTTCTTTCCCGCTATAGCTATCACATTCTTCTGCATCTCAGAGAAAATAGCCTTGGATATGTTGTATGGAAGATCATCAATTAGTGATACCAACATGGATCCAAAAATAGCACTCAGACTATCCATGCCAGCCTTTAGATTGCTAAGGCAATGGATCATGACATGAAACAAGTACTTCCAAAATGGAGGTAAGTACTTCTTCTCCAAAGATGGGTATCGGTGACTATAACCCATACGAATCAGATAATCATTGGCAGCATCATCATCTATCTTTACAGGTGCATGTGGTTGATCTTCTACCAATAACACACTATTAATCACTTCAGCAGTGATAACCACCCTCTTGCCCTTGACGGTGGCAGTAATACAAGGTTCTCCATCAGCATCGATCTCATTGGCAGCTGATTGCCAGAACTTGATCTATCACATTAGTGTAAATAGTAGGATAAGCAGATATAGCATGAAAAATCTAGGAAGTCTTCAGTCCCTCTATCAATGATCTAAACAATGCTTTGTCTTTAGGAACATCCCTGAGATAAGCAACAACATTATGGTTCTTGTTAAAAACCATAGGTCTAGCCATCTGAAACATTAAACAAGCTTTATAAGTACGCAATGCTTAGAAAACTATAGACTTGAGAAAAAAATTGCAACACTTAGAAAAATTTTGAAAATTTAAACTTCCCGCGTGCCTAGTGAGAGTAATTGCATGTAATTTGAATTTTGAAAAATTGAACTTCTCGCGTGACAGGTAAAGTAATCGCATAAATTTGAATTTTATCAGAATTCAACTTCTCGCGCGACAAGACAACTTTCCACGCTACTAGTCCTTATCAATTTAAAACTTTTTGCGTATGTTCATATTCCAAGAACCTGTCGCACGAGACAAGTCTGTTTAACTTCAAAATATTCAATTTATCAATTTCACAATGTGTTAGTCAATTAAGCATGTTCATTAGGTGTCGATTAAGGCATTATTAATATTTATTATGTTTAATTTGTTCAATTTAACATGTATTAGTCCATTAAACACTCGGTCATAAACAAATACACATAAAACGATGATCTAAACATCAATATACCTTATCACACCCTTCGAAATCAATATACGATCTTAATGAGCAATATCAATCGATTAAACAAGGTTTCTACACTTAGAAATTTCGATTGAGATTTTTTAGTGACTTCGTACGAATATTCAACTAATCGCACGACTATGCTATATATAACACTCTGACTTCTCGCGTGAGAAGTCAGAGTTCCGACCTATTGAACTTTTTGCGCGACTCTACACCTTTCACGCGACAAGATCAATTCCTTTTGAGATTTTTCAAATTTTTTAAAATTTTAATTTATCAATTTTAATCATCTTATTGAGCCTTTTTGATTTGTTATGAAAATGATTATATTTAGCTAAGTATTTACAATTATTTTAACACCCTTAATTTTTGAACATTTTGTAAAACAAAAACAAGTAATTAAAAACACTTTTTGACACGAAAACACTTAGATAGAATAATTAAGATTATCTTAATTATTTGTGATAAATTTGAAGAATAAGATCATATTTCTTAGAAATCAATCATTAACTATCATTCAACATTATTATTAATAAGACTGCTTATATTGATTGTCAATATATTAGATCATTGTTACACTTAGACTTCAAGCTTTACTTAGGCACATCAGCTGTGATTTTTATCATGTTTTGGTTGATTTATATGAAATTATTGGTTCCTACAATCAAAACTCTTGCAAAACCCTTATCCGGCTTCAAGATATTTTTGAGATTTCAAGTCACCCTAATTTGACTTACACCTTTCACTTCTGATCAGCTTTCTCAAAATCAATTATTTTCTTAGATAATATATATTTGGAGCATAAATAGCACGAGAAATATTTCTGAACATGAATATTAACAGTCAGACTTATGTTTTGCCCTCGCAAGACGTTTATGACTTACATGCCAAGACGGACTTACATGCCCATCTTTTGATTTTGCCTCCTGTGTCATAACATATTCTCAAAAAAGAAAATATTATCGTATAATATGTATGTCTATGACATATATTTTATTAATATACTCATAGGCATCTTTTATTCCTATATGGTCTTTTTGGCTTCCTTTTGATCCTTTTGTTTGTTTTTTCTCTTTTGTTTTTGGTTTTGCTTTTGTATACTCTATTATATTTTGATGTTTACTTATATATATATATATATATATATATATATATATATATATATATATATATATATATATATATATATATATATATATATATATATATAATATATATATATATATATATATATATGTAAGGATTCCTGAAGTCTGATGCAACCCAAAACAGCTTAAGTGTCTCAGCAAACATGCACTAAGTACTGAAGTGAAGAATGCTTCGGAAGTTTTACACAAAGCATTAGAAAATACTCTAAGTGTAAAATCTTCCGAAGCCAAGACCAATATCTTCCGAAGCCAAACATGAAGTCTTCCGAAGCTTCAGAGACAAAGTCTTCCGAAGCCTCATCTTATGAAGACAGATTTCTTCCGAAGACTTTTAGTATACATGCTTTATCTGATGTACTGTTCCATAAAGCACCTTTTCCGCTGCATCTCTGTAAAGTCACCAACTTACATGAGTTGGTGAAAAGGGTCATGCTTTTGGTAACCGTACATTGAGGTCTTGAGTCTGTAACTTTCCACTTTATGTACTTTATCCTTTTGTATTGTAAAAGGATGTGAGCTATGGCATGTCATAGTCACAAGGTCAAAAGGCAGATATGCCTTTTGATCCTACAATTGATTTTGTTAGTGTCTAGTCAATTGTATCCAGCTGGCCTTCAAAGTATGGCCGGCTGTAGGTTGTAGTATAAGTATTTCAAGTTCTTGTATCTTTTCAAAATGCTTTGTAACACTTGTAAAAGAACTTGAGAAAGCAATATACTGCCTCCTTGAAACCCAACTCTCTTGTTCTGTCTCACTACTTTACTTGTGTTCTTAGCTTCACCTTGGTTATCCAGTTCACTGTTTGATTAGAGCTTAGTTATTCTCCTCATTGTGTTGTTGTGTTGTAATTGTGGTTAAGCCCTTAAACGGTCCTGCAATTGGTATCAGAGCTTTCCAGGCTCTTGATATAAGATCTAACCATCTTAAGATCCCTCACAACACACAAAAGCTAAACTCTTCAAATGGCTGCCATCTCTAAGACTGATATGGAGACTGGAACCATGAACAAATCCCCACTGATCACTCTTGATGATTTTGACACCTGGTGCATGAGGATGGAAGGCTTCATCAGGTCTCTTGATTCAAGAATGTGGGAATCTGTTGAGAATGGACCTTTCATACCCAGCACCCCCTCTGCTACTGGTGCTGGTATGATTCCTAAAGATGTGGCCAACTACTCAGATGAAGATAGAAAAAGAGTAGAGATTGATAGGAAGGCCATGACTGCTCTTCAGACTGCTCTCCCAAACTCTGTATACAGAGGCTTCAAGAAGTGCAAGACAGCCAAGCAGCTGTGGGATGCACTGAAGCTGATGTATGAAGGCTCCTCTGAAGCCAAGGAGAACAAGAAAGATCTTCTGAAGCAGCAGTTTGAAAATTTCACCTTCAAAGCAGGTGAGACCATGACTCAACAATACTTCAGGTATGTTGAGATTGTGGATACCCTAGTGGATGGAGGAGTTCCTCTTGAGAACAGGGACATTGTAAGGAAGTTCATGTCATCACTTCCTAGGCAATGGACACACTATTGTGTGGTGATCAAGAGGACTGAGAACCTTAAGACTCTTACTCTTACAGAGTTGTATGGGATTCTCAGTGGATACCAGATGGAGATGAACATGCAAGGTTCATCTGGCAACTCCAACAATCAAATGGGTTCAGCCCTTCATGTGGTTGAAAGGGACAGCATAGAACCTCAGCATCATCTCTTATGCTACCCTGACAACTCACAAAAGGGTCCTTTCATCACCTTCCCGGAGACACCAAGGGAGAACTTTACTCAAGGAAGCCCATTCCAAGAGACAAGTTCTTCTCAAGCCTTTGTGTCTGCAGATGAAAGCTGTGGGAATTATCTCTTCACTCTTGAAGACCTGGACTGTATCCATCCAGATGACCTGGAATACATGGAGATAGTTCAGCAGATGGCTCTCCTCACTCACAGAGCCAAGAAGTTCTACAAGAGGACAGGAAGAAGATTTCCAAGCAATGCTACCAGCAGTAAGTTTGGGCTGGATAAAAGCAAAGTTAAGTGTTACAACTGTAACCTTATGGGTCACTTTGCCAGGGAGTGTAAGGCACCTAAAGCAAATGGGGGCCAAACACAACCCAGACCAAACTTTACTGACAAAGCTCCTCAAGCTGAGAAGACAAAGCAACATGCTGCTGTTGCTGTTGAAGAAGGAGGCTTTGACTGGAGTTTTCAGGTGGAGGATGCTTCTCCAAACCAAGCACTGATGGCTGACCATGATGAAGCCAAGGTATTGGAACATCTTTGCTCCCCTGAATGCATTGCTAAAGTAAATAGATACAGGTCCTATAACCTAGAGATGAGATCTGATCTTGAGTCATTAAACATATTAAAATCTGATTTTAGAAAGTCTGAAAATGATTACAAGTTAAAGATAGAAGACTTGGAGAAAACCATTTCAGTACTAAAACATGAACATACAGATTTCAGAACTCAGATCCAAGATCTCATCACTAAGTTAACTGAGTGCCAGGCTGAGCTTGTGATCAGCAAAGCCAAGGCAGAAAAGAGTGTTCTTGAAGAAGAGACCTTCAAGAACATGATATCCTCATCCCTGCACAACAAGGTTTGTTATCAAAATAGACAGGGACTAGGATCAAATGAGATAGCTCCTCCACACACAATCTTGTCTGTAAGATCTCCTAGGTGTGGAACTTGTGAAGATGAGCTTCCTCTCATAGATCCTGTAAGTGAGGATGATGAAGAAGTGATAGTGAAGAATTCCTCTGAGAAGAGTGAAGAAGAGGATTCTTCCAAGGGCCACTATCCTTCTGAGGAGAAGAAATCAACTGAGATGACCAAGTCCAAAAGAAAGAACTTGATCAGAAAGAGCAAAAGAAAAGCAAAGAAGGCTCAAGAAATCAAGGCTACTTTTGATGCTAAGCAGAAACAAGTTTTTATCTCTGCAGGTTTCAAAGTAGTAAGGACTGAAGACATCAACCAAGACTCCTTAGCTAAGAGTCATGGTTCTTGTTCAAATCATCTCAGTGCCAAGAAGAAGACTGATTTGCTGTGTACCACTGCTGCACAGCCTGGACCATCAAACTCCAAGAACAGTTCACAGCCCAAGGGAACTGTCTCAGCATCTACCAAGATGAAGATGGAGAGGGATGTGACCAAAGTCAGTCTTGTTCTCAAAGGGAGACTTCTTTGAAGAAGATAATGTTATGTGTCATGTGTGAAAGTACTTCTCACATTGCTAAGGATTGCCCATACAATCCTAAAAGTACTGTCCACATGACTAAAACAAAGACTTCAAAGAGTCTCAAGAAATCTCAAGCTTCGGAAGGAAAGTCTGTTTCCTTCGGAAGCTCCAAATCAAAGAAGGAGGTAAGTGGAAAATTACCTTCGGAAGCAAAGTTGGTCTCGGAAGAAAGGAATTCTTCCGAAGCACTAAAGTCTGCTGCAGTGACTGTAGACTCTTCCGAAGGATCAGTCATCAAAACTTATGAAGTTCTAAAAGCTTCTAAGGTTTTGAAGGTCAAGTCCAAGACTCCAAAGGTGGTGTGGAAGTCTAAGAAAGACCAAATGACTGAGGTTTCTCCATCAACAACAGCTGAAGATCCCTATAGTACAACCATAGGATCTATTACTGTTGCATTACCTTCTTTTACTGTTAATGAGCCCAAGACAAGTAAGGCTTGGGTTTCCAAATGTAACTAATCATCTTCTCTGTGCAGGAACAGCTCAAGACCAACAGGAATGTCTGGATAATTGACAGTGGCTGTTCCAGGCACATGACTGGCAATAGGTCTCTACTCCATAATTTTGAGAGAATTGATGGAGGACCAGTTGCTTTTGGAGGAGATGAAGGTGGTTACATTTCTGGAAGGGGCAAGGTCACAAATGGTAAGCTCAGCATTGAGAAGGTAAACTTTGTTAAGGAGCTTGGGTACAATCTTCTGAGTGTATCCCAATTTTGTGATCAGAGTCATAACATGCTCTTTACTGAGCATGAGTGCATTGTTCTCAAACCTGGTGTGGTCATTCCTCATGAGCATATCCTGCTCAGAGCCCCCAGGAAAGGGAACATGTACAAGATGGATTTGCAAGAAACATCTCCCTCAGGAGAAGTTTCATGCTTTCTATCTAAAGCAAATAGTGATGAGTCTTTCCTATGGCATAAAAGAATGTGCCATGTAAACTTTAAGAACATGAATAAATTAATTAAACATGACTTGGTAACTGGAATGCCAAAGAAAGAGTTTACTAGTGATGATCATTGTGTGGCATGCCTGAAAGGGAAGCAACACAAAGTATCTCACAAGCCTAAGGAAAAGAACTCCATCACTACTCCCCTACACTTGTTACATATGGATCTCTTTGGCCCCACCAGTGTAATGAGTTTAGGAAGGACCTCTTACTGTCTGGTGATCACAGATGATTTTACAAGATTCACTTGGGTCTTCTTCCTTAGAACTAAGGATGAAACCCCTGAGATTCTGAAGAATTTCATCTTAAAAGTTGAGAATCAATGTGATCACAAGGTCAAAACCATAAGATGTGATCAAGGAACTGAATTCAAGAACCAAATCCTTGATGCATTTTGTGATGAAAAGGGTATTACAAGACAATATAGTGCTCCCAGGACTCCTCAGCAAAATGGAGTTGCTGAAAGGAGAAACAGGACACTTATTGAAGCTGCAAGAACTATGTTGTCTGACTCTAAACTGCCTATCACCTTCTGGGCAGAGGCAGTCAATACTGCTTGCTATGTGCAAAACAGAGTTTTAGTAGTTAAGACACATGGTAAGACTCCTTATGAACTTTGGCACAAGAGGAAACCTTTCATTGGTTTTCTCAGGTCATTTGGATGTCCCTGCACCATCTTGAATACCAAAGATCAAATTGCCAAGTTTGCTGAGAAATCAGATGATGGACATTTCATTGGATACTCTTCTCAAGCTAAAGCTTATAGAGTATACAATCTCAGAACTAGAATTGTTGAGGAGTCAGCCAATGTGACTTTCAATGAGCACACTCCCTGTGTGGCTGGTTCTGGTCCGGATTGGCTGTTTGATCTTGATTTAGTTACCAACTGTTTTAACAAATCTTGTGAGCATGTTTCAGGATCTGCAGAAAATCTAAATACAGGTGATCCTGATCCAAGATTTGAGCTAGGAAGATCTTCAACTCATACATCTTCAGCTCCAGTTGGAACTACTTCAGCAAATGAGGTTTCTATCAGCACAACAATGACAAATTCAGCTGATACATCTGGCATGCCTTCAAATTCCAGCTCAGAGGCCTCTCAACCAGATAAAGATACCTCACTTGTAGAAGACAACAATGGTGATGGTGATAGTGATCAGGAATTCTTGATGCTAATAACCACACCATAGATGACAACATCAATGATGTCTCACACTCATTGGATCAAGTTAATCTTGATAAGTGTGATAATGTGGAGGGTGAATCTTCAGGACCAGATTTAAATTTCTCAAATTTAGATCTTTCCCAGCAACTTGCTGTGATCCCTCAGCTAAGGATCCACAAGTCTCACCCCACCACAAACATCATTGGAGATGTTGTCACAGGGGTAAGAACAAGAGGACAAACCCATGAAGCAAATGTTTGTCTTCACTCTTGTTTCTTATCCAGATAGAGCCCAAGAAAGTTGATGAAGCTCTAAAGGATGGAAGTTGGGTTGAAGCTATGCAACAAGAGCTGCTTCAATTCAAAAGGCAGAAAGTTTGGAACCTTTGTCCTCTTCCTCATGGGAAGACTACCATTGGAACCAAATGGGTTTTTAGAAACAAGAAGGATGATAGGGGAATCATCATCAAGAACAAGGCAAGACTAGTTGTTCAAGGATACACACAAGAAGAAGGGATTGACTACACTGATGTCTTTGCTCCTGTAGCAAGACTAGAAGCTGTTAGGATATTCCTGGCATTTGCTGCATCCAAGAACTTCAAGGTCTACCAACTTGATGTAAAGTGTGCTTTCTTATATGGAGTGATTGATGAGGAGGTTTATGTCAAACAGCCACCTGGTTTTGTAGACCCTGATCATCCTGATTATGTCTGCAAGCTTGACAAAGCTCTTTATGGGCTGCATCAGGCACCCAGGAAGTGGTATGAGACACTATCTAAGTATCTCTGCAAGCATGGATACAGAAGAGGTACTATAGATGGAACCCTCTTCATCAAAGGACAGGGAAATGACTTATTGCTGGTTCAAGTATATGTTGATGACATCATCTTTGGTTCAACTAATCCAAAGCTCTGCAAAGACTTTGAGAAGCTGATGAAAGACAGATTTGAGATGAGTTCAATGGGAGAACTCAACTTCTTTCTGGGAATTCAAGTGAAGCAAGTTGAAGATGGCATCTTCATAAGTCAGTCAAAGTATGTTCAAGACATACTCAAGAGGTTCAATATGACTGATTGTAAGATTGCTAAGACACCCATAGCCAGAAACCACTCCCTTGGTCCAGATCTTGAGGGGGAGTGTGTAGATGAGCACTTATACAGGGCTATGATTGGGTCTCTTATGTATCTTACAGCTAGCAGGCCTGATATCATGTTTGCTACATGTATTTGTGCAAGATATCAAGCCAACCCTAAGATGTCTCACTTAATCACTGTGAAAAGGATTTTAAGATACCTCAAAGGTGCTTCAACACTTGGTCTATGGTATCCAAAGAATCCAAATTTCAATCTGTATGCCTATACAGACAGTGATTATGGTGGTTGCAATATGACTGCAAAGTCTACATCTGGGGGATGTCAATTCCTTGGTGGAAGGGTGGTCTCATGGCAATGCAAGAAACAATCCTGTGTGTCTGCATCAACTGCTGAGGCTGAATACATTGCTGCTGCAAGCTGCTGTGCTCAAGTGCTTTGGATTCAAAATCAGATGCTGGACTATGGATTTAACTTCAAGGAGACTCCTATCCACATAGACAACAATAGTGCTATCTCTATCACTGAGAACCCTGTGCAGCACTCAAGGACCAAACACATCAACATCAGGTATCATTTAATAAGAGATAACTATGAAAAAGGATTAATTAAACTAGTCAAAGTTCATACAGATGAACAATATGCTGATCTGTTCACCAAAGCTTTTGATGAACAGAGATTTAAGTATCTGATATCAGCTATTGGGATGATTAACTTTGAGTAGACTTTTTATTAAAACTAATTCTAATTATTTCTTCTTAAAATATGTGTGTCCTAAGTTGTCTAGTTCATCACTTTCATAAGCTCATGTTTTCTTTGGATGTAAAATTCTTTTTGAAGACTTTCCTTAGATTCTTGAAAATTTCTGATACTTCGGAAGATAAAGATTTTATCTTCGGAAGAAAAACATGTCTTTAAAATAAATAACTGTCTAAGAGATTTTACCTTCGGAAGAAGTAAAGTTCATCTTCCGAAGCTTAAAATTTTATCTCAGACACTTATCTATTTTCAAGAACCTTTTCCTTCCGAAGCAAAATTAACCTTCGGAAGCTTTGTTTATTTTCATACAAAGCATTCAAAGGTTTATTTCTCTTCCGAAGCATAAATTATCAAGACTCTCAGGAAAATCTTCCGAAGCCATTTTAGCTTCGGAAGCTTTTTAAATCAAAACTTCCGAAGACAAATAAACTTCGGAAGCTTTTCGAATTCCAAGAAAACTACTTTTTGAGCAAAAGTAAACTACTTTTTCAGAGGTGGGACCGACTTTCGGATTTCAAAGTTTATCCTCTTTCATTAACTTTGGTTCAAATCCTTTTCATATAAATACCCAACGGTTCCCCCTCTTTCCCACTATCTTCCTCAATTCTACTGTTTCTCTAACCTAATTCTCTAAACCGCCTTTGCTTTCTACCTTTCTTCACCCTTAAGCTTCTAAAATGGCCAACCTTAACCGCAGAAACAACCCTGATTTCTCCATGCAACTACACAGGCAACATAATCAAGTTGCTCTGTTAAGCTCTGAGAAAGATGCAAGTTTCTCAGAGATTTGCCAATTCTTGACTCTATCAACTACTTCACCTCCCTGACCATTGATCCTCCTCTATATGAGGATCAGTTGCTTGAATTCTGGAAGACCTGCCAAGAGGTCATTATGGATGGGGAGAAGGCACTGTCTGCCACAGTGCAAGGAAGGACAGTCTTCATCACTCCGGCCATCATTAACCAACATCTACAGCTGGATGATGAAGAAGGTGAGGTGTCCTTCCCAAAAGAAGCTGTAATCATTCTTTTGAGCAGATGGGCTATGAAGGAGATTTCTCTGTAAAGACCTTTAGGAAAGGGAAGGTCTCATCCCAATGGAAATTCCTGCTCCATGTGGTTATCCACAGCTTGTCAAACAAGCATGGTGGATGGGACCAGATTCCTGAGGATCTCTCCTTCATTGTTCATGGAATGGTTCAAGGGGTCAAGTTCAGGTATTCACAATTTGTATATACTAATTTACTTGCAAACTTAGACTCCTTAGAGTATTACATGTTTCCTAGATATGTTCAACACATTCTCAACTGTGAACTGGGCTCACAGTTGAGGGAAACAGGTAATATTCTTAAATTGGGACAGATGAAGCCCGGCATCTTTAAAATAATGAAGAAGCCAACTGTAGGCTTCTCTGGGGTAGAAACAGCCCTAGTCCCAAAAATGTTAGAGCTCATTGCTCAAGGTGACAACCTAGCAACACAAGCTAGTGTTGAACCCACACCTCTTTTGTCCCTACCATTAAAAAGACCACAAATCACCCTCACCTACCAAAGAAAATCCAAACGAACCCCTGCTCAGACTATTGAGTCTGTGCAGGCCCCCAAATACTCAACCTTACAGGAAGAAGTGGACACTAGAGCTCCCACTTCTCCTGAGGAGCAAACCACTCCCATTGTTTCACCTATCAGGGCTGAGGTTCCTCAAGCTCACCCTGATGAGCTCAATAGCCCAACAACCTTAAGCCTTCACTCTGAGTCTCAACACTCAAGTGGACAACCTTCAGGGGACAGCTACCATCCCCAGCCTTTGGATCTCAACCAACCAATTCCCAACCTATCCTTTTACACTGATGAAGACTTAGGATTCAGTGAGTACCATGAGTCTCTCTTCTCCTCCCCTACTCAAAGAGAGATGAGTACCTCTGACTCTCCTCAGTCTATCCCCCATCAGTCACCTGTCACTGAGGTGGACACTTCTGAACCTGTTCAGGATGTCCATATGGAAGAGGCTCTCACTTTTGAAAGTGATTACATCATTAAGACCTCAACCATGGCAACTCAGCCCATTGGCATCTCAACTGAGGCTGCCAGAGCAGAGGAAAACCAGCAGCCAAGAAACTCAAGCTGGTGGTGAGAGAGAGGACTTTGGTCCAATCATCTCATCCCCCAATGAATCTTCTGATGAAGATGAGGGGAATTGGAGGCTAAAGGTGCAAAAACTGTCAAAAACATGCACCTATTTAGTCTCTAAGGTTAGTCACTTGGAATCTCAGGTGACTACCTTACAAAACAGGGTCAATGATCAGCAACTCCAGATTTCATATCTGCAGGAAAAACTAGCTGGGAGACCTTTAAGGAGAGCTCAACCAGGAACACAAGAACCTGTGGAAGTGATTGACTATCCTCCAGCTCACCTATGCAAGTGGGTGATGCTACCAAAAAGGGGGAGAAAGTTGTTACAACCACAGAACCTGGGAGTTCTTCAGAGAGAATGGACATAGAGGACTCACCATCCTCACTTGCTGTTGTGCATTCTCAGCAACTTCCTCAAGTTCACATTAATGTGGACTCTATAGACTCTCTCATCAGGAGTCTCTTTGAGGAAGGCATACCAAGGGCTGTCTCATCTCCACCACTGGGAACTAGCAATCAAATCATAAGGTGGAGGTATGATGATGACAGAAGAGCCCTCATACTTCAAAGAGTTCAAGGCCAACAAGAAGTTTTTCAATTCCAAAGCCTGAGCTTTTATGAAAGACTGGATTTAGTCAACCTACCACTTGTCAATCCAAGCAATTCAAGACAAGCTGATAGGCTGGCTCAAAGAATCCAAGACAGGATCATGGCAGAGTTCTCTCTAAGAAGGAGACTTAGGGAATCAGGCAATGTCATCGGTCAACTGGATGTTGAGGTGGACCCTAAGATTAGTTTCATAGGGGAAACCTTGACTGAAGGCCCAGTGACAGAACCTGAGACCCCTGTCTCATCATCAACAACTGCTGCTGAGGTCCAAACTCCATCTGAGACACCTGCTGGTGAAGGTGTTTCTCAGCCTCTCTCTGGCCAGAGCATGGAAGCTACTCCAAGCAATGAAGGCCAAGCCTCAATCCTCCCTGAGTCACAAAGGTCTGTTGGTGACAAAGGGAAAAGGATAATGACTCCTGAGGAAATTGAGGAGGAAGAGAGAGAGAGGAAAAGGAGACTAAGGGGAGAAAGTTCCACTGGGTCATCTAGCTTCATGCAAGCTGCAATCAGGGCTGCCCCCAGACCAAATACTCAGGATGATGAGTTAAGGGCAGTCAGGATTACTTACTTACAGACCAGGAACTATGATATTGATGAGATCATCTCCCTCCCCTTAGAAGAACTGAATGAACTGGCTGACAGAGAAGTGTCAAGAGAGTTGAAGGAGAAAGAGGATGCAATGATACTTCTCCAACTCAAAGAGGAGAAGAGACAGAAAAGACTCTACAAGCATGCTCCTACTCTCTCACCAGTTCAAGAAAGTCCTGCACAAGAAGATGTGGTTCCACAAGAACCTCAGGTAGATAAAGAGGAAGATAGGATCAAAATGATCAACTACCTGAGTGCCACAGGCTTCTATCAGGCAGATGCACTTCTCCCTTTATCCTATGACTTCATTGAGTTTGAGTATTTAAAGCAACTTGAACTTGAGCTAGTCAAGGAAAGAAAGACAACCAAAAGGAAACTAAGGGAAGAAGCTGCAAAGTCAAGGGCCACCATTCAAAAGAATGCAAAGAAGTCTGCTGACAGACAAAGAATGGTGAGCTTCTTGAAGCTGTATGGATTCTCCGGAAGGAGACTTGGCCCCATGGCTCTATCCACTATGGATGAGCATATTAGGGTGATCAAGCAGAAGATTAAGAGTGGAGAACTTATTGACTTGCACTCTCTTCCAAGTCAAGTCCCACCTGAAGTGGAGGTCAAGTTTGAACAACCAGAGACACCTCAAACAGCACCTCCAGCTGAGCCCCAGCAAGCTTCATCTTCTGATCCTAGGCAGGGTCAAACTCCCTCTCCTTCTGAACCTGTGAGGGAGGAACACCCAACTGAGAAAGACACTGATGATCAACATGGTGCTGCAGACCAGTCTTCTCAGTTAAAGACAACCAAGAGGAAGAAGAGGATGGCTTCTAAACCAAAGACAAAGAAGAAGAAGCCAAAGTCATCTACCTCTGCACCTCAGGCTGAATCAGATCAACCTGAGGAAGTGCATGATGAGGCAGCCCAATCAACTCCTATTCAAGTGGCTCCTCTAACTAGTGAGACACCCATCTTATCCTGGACATACTCTACCAATCCAGAGAGATGGACTGTTATAAGAGATCAAGGTGTTGAGAATGTCTACTCATGGCAAGACATAATCAACTTACCTCTGCATGATCTCTTTGAGATGAGAAGATATTATGAAAGTCTTGATGATCCTGACCATCTCATGAAGAAAGGAATGGTCCTGATTGTACTGAAGACTACCAACATTTGAAGATCTTCTAAGTGTTTTGGTAGCATCAGCCTAGGGGGAGTTTGTAAGGATTCCTGAAGTCTGATGCAACCCAAAACAGCTTAAGTGTCTCAGCAAACATGCACTAAGTACTGAAGTGAAGAATGCTTCGGAAGTTTTACACAAAGCATTAGAAAATACTCTAAGTGTAAAATCTTCCGAAGCCAAGACCAATATCTTCCGAAGCCAAACATGAAGTCTTCCGAAGCTTCAGAGACAAAGTCTTCCGAAGCCTCATCTTATGAAGACAGATTTCTTCCGAAGACTTTTAGTATACATGCTTTATCTGATGTACTGTTCCATAAAGCACCTTTTCCGCTGCATCTCTGTAAAGTCACCAACTTACATGAGTTGGTGAAAAGGGTCATGCTTTTGGTAACCGTACATTGAGGTCTTGAGTCTGTAACTTTCCACTTTATGTACTTTATCCTTTTTGTATTGTAAAAGGATGTGAGCTATGGCATGTCATAGTCACAAGGTCAAAAGGCAGATATGCCTTTTGATCCTACAATTGATTTTGTTAGTGTCTAGTCAATTGTATCCAGCTGGCCTTCAAAGTATGGCCGGCTGTAGGTTGTAGTATAAGTATTTCAAGTTCTTGTATCTTTTCAAAATGCTTTGTAACACTTGTAAAAGAACTTGAGAAAGCAATATACTGCCTCCTTGAAACCCAACTCTCTTGTTCTGTCTCACTACTTTACTTGTGTTCTTAGCTTCACCTTGGTTATCCAGTTCACTGTTTGATTAGAGCTTAGTTATTCTCCTCATTGTGTTGTTGTGTTGTAATTGTGGTTAAGCCCTTAAACGGTCCTGCAATATATATATATATATATATATATATATATATATATATATATATATATATATATATATATATATATATATATATATATATATATATATATATATATATATATAATCTAAAATAAGCGAAGTCAGAATGTAACTAGCTTGAGTATGACTCTCAGTCTGTTTTAGCATGAAATCAGTGTATTGACAAAACCTTGATGAGTTACCTACTTCAGTCATAGAAATTTACTTTCAGTGCATCACAATATATAGTGCTTTTCATTCTTGATCGTCAAGCCTATCAGCATATCAAATATAATTCAAGTAAGTTTCTTATATACCTTCAAATGTAACAAATTAAAATCAAGAAATGTAATATCATTTCCTATATAATCTTGAAAATTTTAATTTTCTCAATCTTTGTAAAATAAAATCTTTTTTGTATTTTTCTTCAAGTTATTTACTAGCCCTAAGAACAAAATATTTTTCAAAGCATTTTCAAATTTTCTCCCTCTAAAATTATGATTATCTAGATAGAAATAACAATTTTAACTAAAAAGAAAAAAAATAATTTGGAAAGGGTGTAAGAATAAGTAATCAAAGTTAATCATTTCTAGAGATTGGAATAAAAAATCAAATCTGGAATGATCAAACGCCTTAGTAAACAAATTAACGATGTTGTCATCTGAGAAAACAAGTTCCAAATAAATAAGCTTTCGTTCAAAACAATCAAAAATAAAATGCATTCGGATGTCGATGTGTTTTATCTTTGAATGTTGGATCAGATTCTTCACAATGTTCAGGACTGTAGTATTATCACATAAAATTTTGATGTCATATATGTTAAAGCCATAATCAAGAAGTTGTTGATGTATCCAAATAATTTGTGAACAACAACTTGAAGCAGCCACATATTCAGCTTCTACAGTTGATGTGGATACCATCTGCTGCTTCTAGCACTGCCATGAAATCAACTTATTGCTCTTGAGATCAGAATTTGTAGGATACCACAAACCGAGTGTTGGTTGTCCCTTGAGATATTATAAAATCCACTTGACAGCTTTCATGTGAAATTCCTTTGGATTAATTTGATAACGTGCACATTGATAAACAGGAAACATGATGTTTGGTCTGCTTCCAGTAAGATACATGTGACATCCGTCACCTAAAGGTCCATCAATTGACGTGGTTTCCATTAACTTTTCTCGAACGTCCATTCCTCATCCTTATAAACTACTCGTGTGGATATTATATTTGCTTTATCGTCTTTATTCTTGTGATCTCATCGTAAACGCATGCTATCTTTAAAACTTTTACAATTTTCATCATCGTTATCACTAAATATACCTTATTATTGTCATTAATAAAACCATTTTTAAGTCACAAATATCATTAATTACATTTTTATTATTAATATAACTAGCCCATTTAAGTCGTTTGCAACCGAAACAAATTTGGGAAACTCGGGGCTAAGTGTAGGGACCAAATGTGACATTTTACCAAACTAGGGCTGGGTATATAAACCCTATTTCCAGCCCTAGCCTCCATTTCTTCATCTTATTCTTCTCCACTTTTCTCCTACTCCTTGCACCAAAACCGCCCATTTTCTTCGCGTTTTCACCAGCAAGACCTCGGCTACAGCTGAGTCTACTCCTTTCTTGCAGGTAGACGACCTTGGTTGTCCCTTTTCTTGCTTGTTTATGGCTGTCCATTTAGGGTTTCGGGTGTTCGGGGACAACCCGAGCACATGAGGTCGTGTGGGTGCGTGTGATGTCTTTCTGCGTGTTCTTCTTGTTTGAGTGTGTTTGAAATATGTTTCTAGAAGTCGTTGTGGTGTGAATCTCGTGCACAGAGCAGCCGAAGGCTGCTCTGCACCTTCTGCAGTCGCAAACTTCAGTTCAGGCGACTGGGTCGACCATGCGACTGAGCCGTGCGACTGGATGAGTCGTGCGACTGAGTCATGCGTCTGTGTCTATCGTGTGACTGAGTTGTGCGACTGGGTGTGTCGTGCGACTGAGTTGTGCGACTGTGTGTATGCGTGCGATAGTGTCATGCAAGCGAATGAATGTGTGCGATTGAGTCATGCGAGCGAATGAATATGTGCGATTGAGTCATGCGTGCGAATGAATGTGTGCGATTGTACGTGTATCTCACGACTGAATGCCAGTCGCACGAATGGAGGTTCATTCGTACGAATGAAGCTGATTCGTTCGAATGAAGGTTGATTCGTGCGTATGGATGTTGAGTCGTGCGATTGGATGATGTGTGGTACGAATGAATGCTGAGTCGCACGAATGAAGGTTTAATCGTACGAATGAAGCTGATTCGTACGAATGAGGGTTGATTCGTGCGGATGGAGTGTTGAGTCGTGCATCTGGTCCTGTCGTGCGACTGCAGTTGCTGTGTGTGAATTCCTTCTTGTGTGTGGTGTGTGTATGTCGTGTGATGTTAAGGTGACATCGACATGGTTGCCATTGCTAATGACAACGTTAAAGTCGACACTATCAAACTTGCTAATGTTATTCCAAATCAAATCAACTTAACATTTTACAATTATCAACAACCGATTCGTAACTACTAATATTTACCGAATACTCCTTTAATAACAATGAAACTTTTACACAAATATCATCAGCAATGGCGACGATTTCTAGTACTTGGATCTACATAAGATCTAATACCTGTATTCACGGTATTCCACAACATTTACTATACACCGTCAATTGCTATTTTCTATTTAAACCTGCGAGCTCACCAACAATTTTGTTGACCATTTTGAGCATATCTTTTCAGGTGACAATGCTAATTGAAGATCTAGGTGTGCTGCCTTAGTGGAGACCCTAGGATGCATTTTTGAGACTAAACATATTTGACAAATATTCATTTTGGAACATTGTTGTAGTCTAATTTAAACAACTTCATTCTTTTGATACTTGTTCCCGGGTTGTGGGAATTACATTACAATTGTTACTACTTGTCTATGTGAATCATTTAACATGTTTATGCTTATGGCTATGTTGTCATGAATATTGATTAAACACGACACAAGTCTCCTTTGTGTTGGGTGTCGTCATGACACGCTTTATCATCATTTATTATATTGCATCTCTATTGCTTACCATGTGTTATGACGATCCCGTCTTGTTACATCCCCGTGTTTCCGCTTTTAGCGGGGGTGTGACAATACATAAGAGATCCAATCATTGATTGATACATGTGTTGATCAACGTCTTCTCCCATGAGATCTGGAGTCAAAGTAGGAAGAGAAGACATAGGATTTGGAGCTATCTTGGTGTCTTGAAACTTGTACTTTTCTAGGATACTGTGAACATACTTTTCTTGATGTATTAGTATACCTTTAACATCTTGTTTAACTTGAATGCCCAAGAAAAATGACATTTCTCCAAGAGAACTCATCTCAAATTTCTTCATCATCACTGCTTCAAATTCCTTGCACAACTCATCATTGGTAGATCTAAAGATAATATCTTCGACATAAACTTGAATTAGAATAAGATTATCACCAGTCTTCCTTAAGAATAGTGTTTGATCAATAACACCTCTTGTATAACCATTTGCAAGCAAATGTTTAGATAGAGTAGCATCCCAAGCACACGGTACTTAATGTAAGCCATAAAGTGCTTTGTCTAACTTGTAAACATATTTAGGATGATTTGGACCTTCAAAACCTGGTGGTTGACAAACATAGGTTTCTTCTTTCATTTCATTATACAAGAATGCAGTTTTGACATCCATTTGATAGATTGTGAAGCTCTTGTATGAAAATTAAGCAAGAAAAATTAGTATAGCTTCTAGTCTTGCAATAGCAGCATATACTTCTTCATAATCAAGCTTTTCAATTTGATAGAATCCTTGAACAACAAGTCTGGCCTTGTTGCGGACAATCACACCCTTTCATCTGTTTTGTTCTTGAATATCCATTTTGTTCCAATCGATAACTTACCCTTTGGTAGTTTACACAAATGCCAAACATTCTGCTTCTTGAATTGCATCAGCTCGTCTTGCATAGCCTCTACCCAATTGGTTTCTTTCAATGCCATCTCAACATTCGTCGGCACTATTTGAGAAATAAAACATGTATACAAGCATGTATTTATTGCTTCAGATTTGCTGAGTTTGAACTCCCTGTGATAATGGACCAATGATTGTTTCAGTGGGATGGTCTTTATGAATTCTCAGCTGAGGAATAACATCTTCAAAGATAACATCGTCTAGATTAGACATTTGACCCACTGGTTCTTCAACAATGTTCCCTTTTTCTGGTTGATAAACTATATCTTCCTTTTGATTATTATCATTATCAGAAATTAAATCATCAAAGGGAATTTTAATAGTATCAATTGGATCAACTAGTGTAGAAGAAGAACTCTGATTAAAACCTTATGGAGCTTGCTCAACAATTAGCTCAGAATGTGACAAGTCAGATTCAGAAACCTGAGGAGCAGTTGAACTATTCAAAGAAGAAGGTATGTCTGAAGATATTCCTTTTGTTTGAGGAGAAATAACTCCTATATCATCAACAAAAATATCCTGAATAGAGGTTTGCAAATGTAGAGTAGCTGTGGAAACAACAAACGATCATTTAAATGTTTCAAATAATGAAGCATAATCATATACCCATGAAGGTTGCAGAACTTGCATCTGTTTTGTTAGATTCTTGCCAATCAATATCAAATGACTCAATTATTTGTTTAGTTCTTTTATTATAAACCCTATATGCTACCTTGTTGGCTGAATATCCAACAAAATAACATTCATGAGATTTTTCATCAAATTTTGACTTTGAATCAGATGTGTTTAACAAAGTACAACAACATCCAAAGGTTTTGAAATATTTGACTTTGGGTTTATGTTTGAAAAAGATTTCATAAGGAGACATGTTTTGTTGTTTATTGATTAACATACGATACTAAACATAACATGTAGTGTTAAAAGCTTCAGCCCAAACAAAAGATGGCAATTTGGCTGCTGATAACATTGTTCTTGCATCCTCTATTAAAATTCTATTTTGTCTTTTAGGTGGAGTTCCTGCAGAACTGAATTGTCTAGTTATCCCCTTTGAATCACAATATTCATTTAACATAAGATTGCAGTATTTGGTTCCATTATCACTTCGAATGCACTTGATTGTTTTGTCAGTTTGATTCTGCATCAGTGTCATGAATTTTATCAGCAATGAGGTCTCATCTTTAGTTTCTAAGAAAAAACCCATGTAAATCTAGAAAAATCATTAGTAATGACTAAACAATATGGACGACGTCCTAAACTCAAAACACTAACTGGACCAAATAAATCCATGTATAACAGTTGAAGTATAGAGTCAACTTTTGTATGAGCAACTGGTTTATAAGGAAGTTTATGTTGTTTAACCTTTGAACATGATAGACAATGTCCAGTTAATTGAAATTCTTTCAATGGTAGGCCACACCATAATAATGAATCACTTTCCAAGGCTTTAGACAACAAGCAAGATACGGTTAGAAATGAATGAGATCCATTCATATCAAGTTAGTACGTGTCTTTGTCTCTCGGAGTTCTCAATAAAATCCATTCATCACAAATTACAAATCCAGGTTTTCAATTAGACATTCTTTATCAATGAAATGTGTTGAATATGATTTTTCATAAATTTAAGAGACACTTAACAAGTTATGTTTTAGTTCATCTACAAAATTAACATCTTCAAAGCTTAATACACTATTTGACACTGTACCTTTCTTTGTAATCTTACCACATTTGTTTCCAGCATATATAACATATTCTTCGTTGTATGGTTTTATGTTGTGCAATAGAGATATATCACCAGCCATATGCCTTAAACATCCACTGTCAACATGCCAAACACTGTTGATGCTGGGCGTTGAATGTTCCTGCACAAATAAATGATTTATTCAATTTAAGGAACCTAAGCCATGGTTGACTTGAGCACACCATTTTCATCCAAATATGATACAGATTTCAATATCATATCTCTTTTATCATTGAAGATATAATCTTCAACAATATCACGTTCTGGTTGAGTTATCTTAAACTTCCATTTTTAAATTGGTTTGATAAGATTTGTAACCAATTTTTGAATATAGTCTATGTGGAAGACGAATTGCCATCATTGACATGTAAAGATTTCTTGGTTATATTTTCTTTTTCCAAATTTCTGTTTATTTGAAAATGTCTATTATCTGAAAAGATTTTGACTGACTGAAATTCCTTTTAAAATTAACATTTAGAAAGAATTGTTTTTCATTATTTGCAATAGAATTATGAAATCTTTGTTTACTTGTCAATTGACGTTGATGATGACAATTTCTAGCCATGTGATTTGGCTTCATACACACCACAACATTTATTATGATACACATTTTACTCTCGAGTCGGTTTCTCAAACTGTTGATTATAACATCCACTGTTATCATAGAATCTGGCTTTAGTATTCCTTTAGCCTATAGATTCTTTAACACTCTCTTGTTTTCCTTTTTCATTATGAATTATCCTAACAGAATGATTCTCTTGTGAGACTAATGAGGCTTTAAAAGTTCCTTTTTCCTTGAGAATGGAAGGTACTGGAGTAGGACCAGTTTTTTTGTACCTGATCTACATACATCTTGTTTCATAGTGTTAGCAATAATGGGAGACTTATTTTTAAAGAAACCTACATTTGTTTCTTTAAAAATATAATCTTTTTTATTAATGTTTCAATTTGAAAAAATCTATTCTTGAAATCAGTTTTCAAGTCAGGGGAACTGGGAGCTCTGGTGTCCACTTCCTCCTGCATGGTGAGCATATGCGGACATGCATAACCTGAGTACCTTGTGCAGGGGTTCGTTTGGATCTATTAGAGTAGGTGATGGTTATTTGAGGCTGTGTGGGTGGTTTAGATGTTGAAGGTGTGGGTTCAACTCTAGCTGGTGCTGCTTGTTTGTCACCTTGAGGGACTAAGGCTGTTTCTACCCCTGAGAAGCCCACAGTAGGCTTTGTCATTGTTTTAAGATGGCAGGCTTCATCTATCACATTTTAAGAACATTACATGTTCCCCTTAACTATGAGCCTAGTTCACAGGTAAGAATGTGTTGAACATATCTAGGAAACATGTAATATTCTAAGGATTCTAAGTTAGCAAGCAAATTCGTATATACAAACTGAGAGTACCTAAACTTGACACCTTAAACCATGTCGTGATAGGTCTTCTAGAATTTGATCCCAACCTCCATGCTTGTTTGATAGACAATGAATGACCATATGGAGGAGGTACTTCCACTAGGAGGAGACCTTCTCTTTCCTGACGTTTTTTACTGAGTAATCACCTTCATAGCTTACCTACCTAAAGGGCTAGTTCACAACAGATTTTGGGAACGACAAGTCGTCTTCTTCATCATTCAGCCTGAGGTGGGAGTTAATTAGGGCTGGTGTGTTGAAAATTGTCCTACCCTGCACTGTGGCAAACAGCGCCTTCTTACCATAAATAATGACATTTTGGCCGGTCCTCCAAAACTCCAAAAATTGATCTTCATATAGTGGAGGATCTAGGGTGAGGGAGGTGAAGTAGTTTGAAAGAGTAAAGAATATGAAAACATCTAAAAACCAAAATCTTTCTCAGATGATAACAGAGCAACTTGATTGCGTTGCCTGTGTAAATGCATGGAAAAATCTTGTTGGTTTCATGGATCAGGGTTGACCATTTGTAAGTAGCTTTATGATGAAAAAAGGTAAGAACAAAGGAGGTTTGTGGGTGAATTTAGGTTAGAGAGATTTGCAGATGAAGAGGAAAGTGTAAGAGAGGGAACCGCTAAAGGTATGTATATATATATATATATATATATATATATATATATATATATATATATATATATAATGGATTTGAGACAAAGTAATGCAAGAGGGTAAACTTTGAAATCTTAATGTTGGTCCCTCCTCTTAAAAAGCGCCCAAAAAGGTAGTTTTCTTAGAAGTCGAAAATCTTTCGAAGGTAATTTGTCTTTAGAAGTTTTATAAAAGCTTCCGAATCCAATTTGACTTCGCAAGATATTCCTGAGCTTTATGGAGATTTTTCTTCAGAAGAAAAATACTTTAAAGATATATTTGGTTTCGAAAGAAATTAAAACTAAGAAGTTTTATTTATAAGAGAATAACTCTTTTGAGGCCTTAAAAACATATAAGTACTTATAAGCACAAATAAGCATAAGAAGATATATCAGAATTTCTTCTGAAGGTAAATGTCTTATAAGTAGTTATTAATTTTGAAGACATAATGTTCTTCCGAAGATAACTTACTGTCTTTTGAGAGAAAATATGTATAAATTTCCAAAATTCTAAGGAATATCATTTGAAAAGTTTTCTTCCCAAGTAAACTGGGCTTATTTAGGTGATGATATATACAACTTAAAACACACACATTTAAAAATAATCTTGAGTTTAGTTTAAGAAAATATACTCAAAGTTAGTCATGCCAATAGTTGATACAAGATATTTAAATCAATGTTCATCAAAACCTTTTGTGAACAGATCAGCATATTGTTCATTTGTGTTAACTTTGACTAGTTTTATCAATCTTTTTTAAAATTATCTCTAATCAAATGATACCTGATATTGATGTGTTTTGTCCATGAGTGTTGCACAGGGTTCTTTGTGATATAGATAGCGCTGTTGTTATCTATATGGATGTGAGTCTCTTTGAAGTTGAATCCGTAGTCCAGTATTTGATTCTTAATCCAAAGTACTTGAGCATAATAGCTAGTAGCATCAATATATTCAGTTTCAACAGTTGATACAGACACACATGATTGTTTCTTGCATTACCATGAGACTATCCTACCACCAAGGAATTGACATCCCCCAGATGTAGACTTTGTAGTCATATTGTATCCACCATAGTCATTATCTGTATAAGCATGCAGATTGAAGTCAGAATTCTTTGGATATCAAAGTCCTAGTTTTGGAGCACCTTTGAGATATCTAAGAATCCTCTTGACAGCAACTAGGTGTGGCAGCAACTAGGTGTGACATAATCAGGATGATCTATGTCTACAAATCCAGGTGGTTTTTTGACATACACCTCCTCATCAATCACGCCATATAGGAAAGCACACTTGACATCAAGTTGGTAGACCTTGAAATCCTTGGATGCAGAAAAAGCAAGGAACATCCTAGCAGCTTCATGTATTGCCACTGGAACAAAAATCTGTGTAGTCAATCCCCTCTTTTTGTGTGTATCCTTGAACAACTAGTCTAGCCTTATTCTTGATGACAAGTCCTCTATCATCCTTCTTGTTCCTAAATAATCATTTAGTACCTATAGTGGTCTTCCCTTGAGGAATAGCACATAAGTTCCAAATATTTTTCCTTTTGAATTGAAGAAGCTCCTCCTACATTGCTTCAATCCAACTGCCATCCTTCAAAGCCTTATCTACTTTCTTGGGCTCTTCTGGGACAAGAAGCAAGAGTATAGACAAATATTTTTGTCATTGGTTTGTCGTCTTGTTCTCTCCACCGTGTCAACATCTCCAATGATGTTTATGGTGGGGTGTGACTTGTGGATCTTAAGTTGAGGAATCACAGCAAGTTGATTGGACAGATCCAAATTTATGAAATTCAGATCTAACAATGGAGTGTCACCCAGCACATCAGCACACTTATCAAGAGAATATTGATCCAATGAGTGTGTGACATCATTGATGATGTCTTCTATAGAGTGGTTATCAGCATCAAGAAATTTTTGATCACTATCACCACCTTCATTCCTTCCTATATTGGAAGTTCCTTCATTTGAGTTTTATGCCTCTGAGCTGGAATTCGTAGGCACCTTAGATGCATTAGTTGAATTTTTTATGGTTGTGCTAATAGGAACTCCATTTGGAGGGTTAGTTACTACTGGAGCTGAAGTAGTTTTCTTGCTTGGTCTTCTCAGATCAAATCTTGGATTAGGATCTTCTATTGATAAGTTACATGTAGATCCTGAAATATTTTCACAAGATTTGTTAAAACAGTTGGTAACTAAATCAAGACCAAACAGCCAATCATGATCAGAACCTTTCACACTAGTTGTGTGCTCATTGAAGGTCCCATTGGCTGACTCCTCAACTACTCTAGTTCTGAGATTGTATACTCTATAAGCCCTAGCTTGGGAAGAGTACCCAATGAAGTGTCCATCATTTGATTTCTCAACAAAGTTGGTTACTTGATCTTTGGTATTCAAGATGGTGCAAGGACATCCAAATAATTTGAGGAAACCAATGAAAGGTCTCCTTTTATGCCACAACTCATAAGTAGTCTTACCATGAGTCTTAACTACTAAAACTTTGTTCTGCATATAGCAGGCAGTGTTGACTGCCTCTGTCCAAAAGGTGATGGGCAGCTTAGAGTCAGATAACATGGTTCTTGTAGCTTCAATAAGTGTCATGTTTCTTCTCTCTGAAACACCATTTTGATGAGGAGTCCTAGGAGCATTATATTGTCTTGTAATAACCTTTTCATCACAAAATATATCAAGGATTTGGTTTTTGAATTCAGTTCCTTGATCAAATCTTATAGTTTTGACTTTGTGATCACATTGATTCTCAATTTTTAGAATGAAGTTTTTCAAGATCTCAGGATCTCATATTACTTCTGACGAAGAAGACCCAAGTGAATCTTGTAAAATCATCTATGATCACCTAACAATCTGAGGTGCTTCCTAGACTCATTACACTGGTGGGGCCAAAGAGATCCATGTGTAATAAATGTAGAGATGTAGTGATGGAGTTCCTTTCCTTTGGCTTATGAGACACTTTGTGTTGTTTGTCTTTCAGACATATAACACAATGGTCATCACTTGTAAACTTTTTCTTTGACATTCCAGTTACCAAGTCATTCTTAATTAATTTATTCATATTTTTAAAGTTTACATGGCATATTCTTTTATGCCAGAGGAAAGACTCATCACTATTGGCTTTAGATAGAAAGCAAGAAACTTCTTTTTAAGGGGATGTTTCCTGCAAATCCATCTTGTACATGTTCACTTTTCTAGGGGCTTTGAGTAGGATATGCTCTTGAGGAATGACCACCCCGGGTTTGGAAACAATGTACTCATGCTCAGTGAAGAGCATGTTGTGTCTCTGATCACAAAATTAGGAGACACCCAGTAGATTATACCCAAGCTCTTTGATAAAGTTTACCTTCTAAATGCTGAGCTTACCATTTATGACCCTACCCCTTCCAGTAATGTAACCACCTGAATCTCCACCAAAAGCAACTGGCCCTCCATCAATTTTCTCAAGCAAAGATCCATTGCCTATCATGTGCCTGGAACAACCACTATCAATGATTTATACATTCCTCTTGGTCTTTAGTTATTCCTACATAAAAGGAGATGGTTAGTTACATTTGGAAACCCAAGCCTTATTGGTCTTGGACTTATCAAAGTGAAATGAAGACAATGCAACAGTGATTGATCCTATATTCAAGCTTTGAGGATCATTTGCTGTTGTTGATGAAGAACTTTCAGTTACATGGTGTTGATACATCATGTTCCTAGTTTATGTTCTTAAATGTAAAAGTCTTTCATTTCTTACACATATGTAATGTGACTACTTAATAAGATATGATATGCATCTTGATGTTTATTTGTCTTTGAGTATTTCATATTATTATTGTATTTAGTATAATTCATATGTATGAACATCATATATAGGTTTGAGGTTGTTGTACATAGTTCTAAGTCAATAATGATTGAGAAATGTGTTCAACTTAGTCGGGTGGTTATTTATGCTAATGGATTATACTTATGGACCATACGCACGAATGAATCATACTTATGGACCAGTCGCACGACTAAACCAGGAGACTGGATCAGTCATATGAGTGAGACATAAGGTTGATTCAGTCGCATGGCTGAACCTTCAGTCGTGTGTATGAATCAACCGCATGAGTCAGTTGCACGACTGAACCATGCTAATGGTTCAGTCGTACTAATGAAACTGAAAAGCTATAAATACCACATAATTCATGGAAAAACATAGACTTCGAATAATTCACAAAACTAGCCATCCAAAGCGCCCTAAGCAGCCTATCCAACTTCATAGTTCGTTCCTGATTGATTTCTGCTAAATTCTTAACGTTTGTTTCATCGTTAGATCGATCAGGTTGTCGTTCTCACTGACTGGATCGCCTATCAAATAGGATTCCGCACTATTTGATATGGTCTCACACAGAATCCGTTAGTACTCCGTTACGAAAACGGTCCTCACAAGTGGTATCAGAGCCAGGTTCGTGATTTTGCGTGGATTCAATTGGTTTTGGTGTTAAAACCAACGTTTTCAATCAAAAGAGTCAACTTTTTTACTTCAAAAAGTATTTTTGACTATTGCATGTGTTAAATTTTTGATTTTTCATCAAACGGCAGATTAGGATGGAAAATTCGTATTTTGTGTCAAAGTGTTCAAATATTCGATTTTTCAAACACAACAGCCTTTAGTCGCACGATTGGACCATTCGTACGACTGAACCCATTCGTATACTCTCATTCGTACGACTAAACTCAGTCGTATCTCTCATTCACACGGTTAAGCAACTCCAGTCGGTTGATTACAATCGCCCTGCTCATTCGCATGACTGAATCCAATCGCCCGATTGAATTCATTCGTATCTTTCATTCGCATGAGTGACCCATCTGCTTAGCTCATTCGCACGAGTGAATCTGTCCTGTTCTAAGTTTACCAAGTTTAAAGCAATGGAAGACCAGTTTGGTGCATTCACTGCTGGAAAGGACTCGCGTATCCAGAACCTTCTGCTTCTGGAGAATGAGATTGGAAACCACAACAAACCGCCAAAGCTGTTAACTTTGGATGAATAACCACAGTGGAAACAGCGGTTTGAAATCTACTTGAATGGAGTTGACCCAAACCTTTAGACATCCATTGAGACTAGTTACATGGTACCAGTCAGTGCTAATGGAGTTAAATTGACTTTGGGAGGAATGAGTGAATCCTAGAAGACTCTGCATATGCTAAAAAGAAAGCATATGCCTTGTTGACTCAGTCTATACCTAAGGACATATTTCATCAATTCTCTAAGAACAAGCAGTCTAAGAAATTGTGAGAGGCCTTGGAAAAGAGATACAAAGGAAATACAACTCTGAAAGCACTGAAGGCAAAAGCTCTTAAGATGGAATTTGACAATTTCTCTCCGACTGGGAATAAGAGCTTGGATGATATCATTGATCGATTCTATCATCTGATGAGTGAGTTGCACACTCATAGCGTGACCACATCCACGGAAGATAAAGTCTCTAGTTTTGCAGATGGTCTGCCAGACAAATGGGATCCATTTGTGTCTAATCTGAGACAAAACGACACTCTTGCTACTTTAGACATAAATGATTTCATTTTGAAGTTAAGGGAGGAAGAACGACGTATGAAATACAAGTCGAAGAAAGGATCCTATGCTCAGAATCCTGCACTATACAATTCTGTTCCAACTTTGGCTGCTTCAGGCCCACCGCTACAAACGGCGTTTGTGTCTAGCTCTTCTACTCCTTCCCAAAGTAGTGCATCAGAAACCGTAACGTCAGGGTCACCTGGAACCCAATACATAGTTCCTGAGGCAAATACTACCAAGTTGAAGACTGAGAATCTCGGAAATGTCACTTTGCAAGTTGCTAAAGAGCACATGGACCTTCTAGCTGTTGTTGTTCAATCTTATGATGGATTAGTTGCTTGTAAGATTGGAAATTGTCATCTTGCTGACGCGGACTACGAGCAAGTTGATGAAACTGAGCTAGAATGCATGGATAGTATATGGGCCTTGGCTAGTGCTGTTAGAAGAGCCAAGAAGTTTGTTAAAAAGACGGGGCAAAATTTGGTTGCCACTAAAGCTACGACATTTGGATTTGACAAAACCAAAGTCACGTGTTTCAATTGTGGTGAAAAGGGACACTTTAAACGTGAGTGCGTAAAGCCAAAGAAGTCTGGAAATGAAAATCTTTTCCTACATTCAACCGACAAGACAAGGATAAGATTGGGGCTTCATCTTCAAGTAAAGAGTATAAGGCTTTGGTTGCTCAAGGTGATGAAGGACAAGACTGGTCCTTCCGATTCGTTTCTGAGGGTGAATCAAACATTGCTTTAGTTGATACATTGGATGATGGATCTGCAAGTGAAGGAGACATCATAGCTGAGCATACACTTTCAGATATCGAAGAAGCTATGGATGTCATTGATCATTTGGTTGAAGAAGAGCTTAGTGCTACAAACTCAGAATCTCCAGTCATCGAAGAGTCTGACACTGCTTTGATGGCTGATTCGTCTGGTTCTACACAGGTATATTCTAAAGACAAATTATTTGAAAAACATGCACGTACTAAATGTGATAAATTTAGGGAAAGAATTTACTTAAAATTTTCTAGGTTATTAGAACAGAATGATAATCTAGTAAATGATTTACAACTCTGCACTGAAGCAAATCGTGTTTTAAAACAAAATAAGTGTAGCTTCAAAGAAAAGATAGAACTGTTGGGGAAACAACTAAGGGAAACCGAGGTTGTTGCCTTAAATCAATCAAATGACATCAAGTTCTATTTAAATTTTTTGGAGGAAACTAAAATGGAAAAAACAGTTTTGCAAGTCAAAGTTGAATCATTAAAACAAAAACTGCACAGTTTGGCAAGTTCTTCTCACATAGTTCAGAACCTAGTGAAAGAACGGAATGACGGGGAAGGTCTGGGTTATAAGGTAGTACCGCCACCACATGCAAACCTTTTGAACACTAAATGTAGACCAATTAATAATAATCCAGTAAAGGATCATGTGGTGTCTACTCCTCTGGTCAGTGATCCAGATTCTACGGATAAACCTATGAAATCTATCACTAAACAGAAGGATTCTACTTTGGGATCAAAAGATAAGATACATGTTGCGGATTTGGGTGATAAAATTAAAAAAGGTTAAATTTGGGTCAGGTTCACAAACGTCTATTTCAGAACCTAAAAGGTCTAATCAAATGAACCTTAAACGTGTTAATCATCAAAATCCTATATTATGAAAGTGAAAGATGTTCAAAATGTCAAAACAATTAAGTTTGTTAAAGAAGGTGAAACATCTAATAAGGAAGAGAAACAACCCAACCGGACATATCTCAAACCCTGACCAAACTCAATCCCACATTAAAACTTTCCTCAAACTGTCGAAGGGAGATCCTGCTACAGTTGTGGAAAACGAGGACATATCTCTCCAAATTGTCCTTATTATCAGACACCTAAACAAAAATTTGAACTTTTTGATGAAAAACCAAGATTTTCTAAAATTAGATCTAATATTGTAAGACTGGTGAAGGATATGCACTTACAACAGAACAACACAAAGAGGAGAGTTGCTTAGAACACTTAACATATCAAATAGGGAACTGGTTAACTTGTTAATGAAAGATGCTAAGAACACAAAAGTGAGACAGAACAAGATTGCAAACAACACAAGTATTTGGTTTTCAAGAATGTTGTATACTGCTTCTCAAGTTCTATTATAAGTTACAAAGCATCGATGGAAAGTTACAAGTACTTGATATACTTTATACTACATCCTACAGTCGTCCATACATTGAAAGCCAGCTGGATACAATTGACTAGACAACTACAAAATCAAATGTAGAGTCAAAAGGCATATCTGCCTTTTGACTTGTGACTATGACATGCCATAGCTCACATCCTAATATAGATGGCAGTTTCCAATTTTCCCAGCAACAAGTCCATCATAAGAATGGACCACTGCTGCCAAAAGATCCATGTGCTCTCGTGTTACTTCTACTGTCACGTTTCCGAGATTCTCGGTCTTCATTCTTGTAGCTTTTGCTTCAGATCCAATGAAATGGGTACTAGAAGACCCTGACATTTCTGATCCTGAAGGAGAGACTTGTGAAGGACCAGATGAGCTTGACACAAAGGCACTCTGAAGAGGTGCTCCAGACGTCTTAACTTGAGGAGTGGCATTGTACAAAGCTGGATTCTGAGTGTATGAAGACTTCTGAGCTCGGTACTTCATCCTAAGTGCTTCTTCTCGCAGCTTTAGAATGAAATCATTGATGTCCAACTTTGCTAACATTCCATTCTGTCTCAGATTTGACACAAAAGAAGCCCATTTTTCTGGCAATCCGTCTGCAAAATTTGACACTTTATCTTCCATGGTAGTTGTGATACCATGTGTGCAGCTCGCTCATCAAATGGTAAAATCTGTCAATAACATCGTCTAAACTCTCATTTCCCATCTATGAAAAGTTGTCAAATTCTTTCTTCAACTCCTTAGCTTTAATGGCCTTCAACGAAGCATTCCCGTCATATCTTTTCTCCAGCTCATCCCATAACTTCTTGGCTTGCTTATTCTCAGAGTATTGGTGAAAAATATCCTTAGGGATAGACTGTGTTAGCAATGCATATACTCTCTTTTCAGCATTATATTTAACTTTCTGTGCATCAGTCATTCCTCCTAAAGTAAGTTTCACCCCATCGGCTCCCACCGGCATACTGTATCCCGTCTCAATAGCTTCCCACATATTTGGATCCACCCCATTGAGGTAAATCTCAAAACGTTGTTTCCAGTGGGGAAACTCATCTAACGTTATAAGCTTCGGGGGTTTATTATGATTCCCCACCTCACTCTCCAGTAGCAGTAAGTTCTGAACCGTGAGTCCTTCCCGGCTGTAAACGCTGAAAACTGATCCTCCATCTCGATTAACTTTAAGTTTCTTAAACAATCTGTTAACTGGTGCGAATGGAGTGATGCGAATGGGCTATCCGTGCGAATGAACTATGCGACTGGTTCAATCGTGCGGCTGAACTAAGCGATTGGTCCAGTCGTGCGAATGAAACTGATGCGGATGAACACTGCGAACGGTTTGCTTAGTCGTACGAATGAAGATGCGACTGAGTCCAATCGTACGTCTGGGGGATGCGAATGAAGTCCAGTCGTGCGATTGGGTCAATCATGCGATTGAAGCTGCTGTTTTTCGAAAATTTCTAGGTTTAACGTGTTTTGGACGTAAAAAACCGAATTTTCACCAACCCTAATCGCCTTATGCCGGAGAAACCAAAACTTGATGAGCAGGGGACGTCCAAGACAACGTTTGACACAAAAATATTGTATTTTTAGTGAAAAAACACAACCTTTGTATCAAAATTGATTGAATCACACGTAATCAAGAGCCAAAGCTCTAATACCACTTTTTAGGATCTGGTATTTGAACAAAACACCAACTGATTAACGTGTTAACCAAACCAAATAGTGCAGAATCCTATTTGATTGGCGATCCAATCAGTGAGAACGCACGTAGAAACAATAAGGTATTGAATCTAACGTTAAGAATCGATTAGGAATCGATCTACAGCGTTCTATGAACTTGGAGTATGAACTTGGAGGCTTCTGGACGGCTAAGGTACGTCTGGAGTCGAATTGGAATGAATGCTTATATTTTTCCAAGAATTAGGTGGTATTTATAGGTTAGGGTTGCTCATTCGTGCGACTGAACCATTAGTATGGTTCAGTCGTGCGATTGAGCCATGCGGTTGTTCCATTCGCACGACTGAGTATTCAGTCGTGCGACTGAGCCAATATCATGTTGCAATCATACGACTGATCCAGTCTCCTGGTTCAGTCGTGCGACTGAGTCATTCGCCCGAAGTTGTTCATGCGTATGGTCCATTCGCATGGGCCATTCGCATGAGAACTTCATGTTGCTAAGTTTGAATGTATTCATTAATATAACATTATGTGTATCAATTCAAACAATCACAAACCTATATAACCAATTCAATATCAACTCATTAATGAAATACTAAACATTATAAATCACAAACAAACATTCTCATTTCATTAATATCCCAACCATTACATAAGTGTAAGACAAACAAGACATATTACATTTATATCAGGATCTAGGTACATATGTATCAACATAGCGGAAAGGTGGTCCAGCTTTATGGTAAAGTACATAAGATAAAGGCATATCTCTAAAAGTCTTCGGAAGAAATCAGTCTTCACTCTTTGGCTTCGGAAGACCTTGTCTTTGAAGCTTCGGAAGACTTCACTTTTGGCTTCTGAAGATGATGGTCTCGGCTTCGGAAGATTTTACACTTAGAATATTTCTAGTGCATGGTGTAAAACTTCCGAAGCATTTCTACTTCTTTTCTTTGGTGCATGCTTGCAGAGAGACTTTGGATGTTTTGGCTGCATCAGACTTATAGGAATCCTTACAAACTCCCCCTAAGCTGATGCTACCAAAACACTTAGAAGATCTTCATATGTTTGTAGTCTTCAGCACAATGATGACCATACCCTTCTTTATTAGATGGTCAGGATCATTCAGACTCTCATAACATCTTCTCATCTCAAAGAGATCATGCAGAGGTAAGTTGATTATGTCTTGCCATGTATAGACATTCTCAACACCTTGATCTCTGATTACATGCCATCTCTCTGGATTAGTAGTGAAGGTCCAGAATTAGATGGGTGTCTCAGCTGCAAGAGGAGCCTCTTGAATTGGAGTTGATTGGGCTGCCTCTTCATGCACTTCCTCAAGTTGATCTGACTCAACCTGAGGTGTAGAGGTGGATGATTCAGGCTTCTTCTTCTTAGACTATGGTTTAGAAGCCATCCTCTTCTTCCTCTTACAGCTTCAAGAAGCTCATCATCCTTTGTCTGTCAGCAGACTTCTTCATACTCTTTTGGATGATAGCTCTTGACTTTGTAGCATCTTCCCTCATCTTTCTTTTTGTTGCCTTTTGTTCTTTGAGCACTTGAAGTTCAAGCTGTTTGAGATACTAAAACTCAATGTACTCAAAAGACAAGGGAAGAAGTGCAGATGCCTGGTAGATACCTATGGCACTCAAGTAGTTGATCATGTTTGCCTATCTGTTTCCTTGTCTACCTGAGGTTCTTATGTAGCAGCCACATCCTCTTGTACAAGACTTTCCTAAACTTGGGAGAGAGTTGGAGCATGCTTGTATAATCTTTTCTGTCTCTTCTCTTCTTTGAATTAGAGAAGTAATCTTGCATCTTCTTTTTCCTTCATCTCTCTTGACACTTCCATGTCAGCCAGTTCATTTAATTGCTCTAAGAGGAGAGATATAATCTCATCTATGTCATAGTTCTTGGTCTGCAGGTAAGTAATCCTGACTGCCGTCAACTCATCTTCTTGAGTGTTTGGTCTGGGGGCAGCCCTGATTGCAGCTTGCATAAAGCCTGAAGACCCAGAGGAACGTTCTCCCCTTAGCTTCCTCTTCCTCTCTCTCTCCTCCTCCTTAATCTCCTCAGGAGTCAAAATCATTTTCTCTTTGTCACCCACAGACCTTTGTGACTCAGGGTGGATAGAGGTTTGGTCTTCATTGCTTGGTGTAGCATCTAAGCTCTGGCCAGAGAGAGGTTGTGAGACACCACCAGCAGGTGTTTCACTGAGGGAATGAATTTCTAAAGCAGTTGTTGGTGTGACAGGGCTCTCAGGCTCTATCACTTGGCCTTCAGCCAAGGTTTTCCCTTTAAAGCTAATCTCAGGGTCTGCCTTAGCATCCAATTGACCAATGACATTACCTAATTGCCTTTGTCTCCTTCTAAGGCTGAACTCTTTAGTAATTATGTCTTGAATCCTGAGTGCTAACCTGTCAGCTTGTCTTGATTTGCTTGGGTTGACAAATGGCATGTTGATCAGGTCAAGACCTTCATAGTAGTCCAAAGTCTGAAAATTGAACACTTCTTGCTGCCCTTGAACTTTGTGAAGAATGAGGGCTCTTCTATCAGCATCATACCTCCACCCAATAATGTAGTTTGAAGTTCCTTGAGGTGAAGATGACACAACCCTTGGAATGCCTTCCTCAAAGAGACTCCTAATGACAGAGTCTATTATGTCCAAATTAATGTGAACTTGAGGAAGTTGCTGAGTATGCACAGTTGCAAGTGAGGATGGTGAATCCTTAATGTCCATACTCCCTGAAGAACTCCCAGGTTCTATGACTGTAATGACTTTCTCCCCCTTTTTGGTAGCATCACCTTCTTGCATAGGTGAGCTAGAGGTTAGGTTAATCACACTCACAGGTTCTTGTGTTCCTGGTTGAGCTCTTCTTAAAGGTCTCCCAGCTAGTTTTTCCCTGAGATAAGATATCTCAAGTTGCTGATCATTGATCCTATTATGCAGGGAAGTCACCTGAGATTCAAGGTGACTAACCTTAGAGACTAAATATGAGCATGTTTTTGATAGTTTTTGCTTCTTTAGTCTCAGATTCACCTCTTCTTCATCAGAAAAATCATTGGGGGATGAGATGATTGGACCAAAGTCCTCTCTCTCACCACCAGCCTCAGGTTCTTGGCTGCTGGATTTCCTCTGCACATTGACATCCTCAGTTGAGGTATCAATGGGCTGAGTTGCCATGGTTAATCACTTGCAGAAGTAAGAGCCTCTACCATATGAATATCCTGAACAGGTTCAGAAGTATCCACCTCAGTTATGGGTGACTGATGTGGGCTAGACAAAGGAGACTCAGGAGTACTCATCTCTCTTTGAGTAGGGAAAGAGTAGAGAGACTCATGGTACCCACTGAAACCTAAGTCTTTATCAGTATAGAATGAGAGGTTGGGAATGGGTTGATTTAAGTCTAATGGCTGGGGATGGTAACTGTCCCCTGAAGGTTGTTCACTTGAGTGTTGAGACTCAGAGTGAAAGCTTAAGGCAGTTGGGCTTGTGAGCTCATCAAGGTGAGCATGAGGAACCTCAGCCCTGATTGTTGAAGAGATGGGAGTGGTTTGCTCCTCAGGGGAAGTGGGAGCTCTAGTGTCCACTTCCTCCTGTATGGGTGAGTATACGGGGGCCTGCACAGACTCAATAGCTTGAGCAGGGGTTCGTTTGGATTTTCTTTGGTAGGTGAGGGTGACTTGCGGCCTTTTTGGTGGTTGAGAGGGAGAAGGTGTGGGTTCAACACTAGCTTGTGTTGCTAGGTTGTCACCTTGAGCAATGAGCTCTAACATTTTTGGGACTACGGCTGTTTCTACCCCTGAGAAGCCTACAGTTGGCTTCTTCATAATTTTAAAGATGTCGGGCTTCATCTGTCCCAATTTAAGAATATCATCTGTTTCCCTCAACTGTGAGCCCAGTTCACAGTTGAGAATGTGTTGAACATATCTAGGAAACATATAATACTCTAAGGAGTCCAAGTTAGCAAGCAAATTTGTATAAACAAATTGAGGTTACCTGAACTTGACCCCTTGAACCATTCCATGTACTATGAAGGAGAGATCCTCATGAATCTAGTCTCACCCTCAATGCTTGTTTGTCAAGCTGTGGATAACCACATGAAGCAGGTATTACCAATGGGATGAGACCTTTCCTTTCTTGAAGGTCTTTACAGAGAAGTCTCCCTCATAGCTCATCTGCTCAAAGGAATGATTTACAGCTTCCTTTGGAAAGGAAAACTCACCTTCTTCATCATCCAGCTGCAAATGAGTGTTTATGATGGCCGGAGTGATGAGGCACACAGTGCCTTCTCCCCATCCATAATGACCTCTTGGCAGGTCTTCCAAATTTCAAGCAGATGATCCTCATAGAGAGTATGATCAATGGTTAGGGAGGTGGAGTAGTTTGATAGAGCTAAGAAACGGCAAATCTCTGAGAAACTTTCATCTTTCTCAAAGCTTAATAGAGCAACTTGGTTATGTTGCCTGTGAAGTTGCATGGAGAAATCTGGATTGTTTCTGATGTTTAGCTTGGCTATTTTAGAAGCTTTAGGATGAAGGAAGATGAAGAACAAAAGGCGGTTTGGGAGAATTTAGGTTTAAGGAATAGTGTAATTGAGGAAGATAGTGAAAGAGGGGGGAACCGTTGGGCATTTATGTGAAAAGGATTTGAGACAAAGTTAATGAAAGAGGATAAACTTTGAAATCCGAATGTCGGTCCCACCTCTGAAAAGTAGTTTACCTTTGCCCAAAAAGTAGTTTTCTTGGAAGTCGAGACATCTTCCGAAGGTTATTTTCTTCGGAAGATCTGAAGAAAAAGCTTCCGAAGGCAAATTTAGCTTCGGAAGAGATTTCAAAGGTTTTTGAGAATTTTGCTTCGGAAGAGAATTTTACACTCAGAGATTATATTCCAAGAAGAATAAATACTTCCGAAGGTAAGTTGCTTTCGGAAGAAACTTGTTCTTTGAGAACATACAAAGTACTTAAGTTGATTTTAAGCTTCGGAAGATATTTCAGAAATTTCTTCCGAAGGTTAAATCACTGAAGCAATTATTTGTTTACTAAGACATAAACTTCTTCCGAAGGTAATTTTGAATCTTTCGAAGAGATCAAGATTTTCAAAAATCTAAGAAAAGTCTTTTGAAAGGATTTTCTTCCAAAGAAAACAAGGGCTTATGAATGTGATATAATAGACAACTTAGGACACATAGGTTTTAGAAATAAATATGATTAAGTTTTAAGAAAAACTATTCAAAGTTAATCATCCCAATAGCTGATACAAGATACTTAAATCTCTACTCATCAAAAGCTTTGGTGAACAGATCAGCATATTGTTCATTTGTGTTAACTTTGACTAGTTTGATTAATCCCTTTTCAAAGTTATCTCTAATCAAATGATACCTGATATTAATATGCTTTGTCCTTGAGTGCTGCACAGGATTCTCTGTGATGGAGATAGCACTATTGTTGTCTATGTGGATGGGAGTCTCTTTAAAGTTAAATCCATAGTCCAGCATCTGATTTTGAATCCAAAGCACTTGAGCACAGCAACTTGAAGCAGCAATGTATTCAGCCTCAGCAGTTGATGCAGACACACATGATTGTTTCTTGCATTTCCAGGAGACTACTCTTCTGCCAAGAAATTGACATCCCCCTGATGTAAACTTTGCAGTCATGTTGCAACCACCATAGTCATTATCTGTATAAGCATACAGATTAAAGTCAGAATTCTTTGGATACCAAAGGCCAAGTGATGGAGCACCTTTGAGATATCTTAAAATTCTTTTGATAGTGACCAAGTGTGACATCTTGGGGTTGGCTTGATATCTTGCACAAATGCATGTAGCAAACATGATATCTGGCCTGCTAGCTGTGAGGTACATAAGAGACCCAATTATTACCCTATAGAGATGTTCATCAACACACTCCCCCTCAAGATCATGTCCAAGGGAGTGATTTCTGGCTATGGGTGTCTTAGCAACCTTACAATCAGTCATGTTAAACCTTTTAAGTATGTCCTATACATACTTTGACTGACTTATGAAGATGCCATTGTCAACTTGCTTCACTTGAATTCCTAGAAAGAAATTGCGTTCCCCCATGGCACTCATTTCATACATGTCCTTCATCAGCTTCTCAAAGTCTTTGCAGAGCTTTGGATTAGTTGACCCAAAGATAATGGCATCCACATATACTTGAACTAGCATTATGTCATTTCCTGTTCCTTTGATGAAGAGAGTTCCATCTATAGTACCTCTTTTGTAGCCATGTTGACAGAGATACTGAGATAGAGTCTCATACCACTTTCTTGGTGCTTGGTGTAGCCCATAGAGAGCTTTGTCAAGCATGCAGACATAATCAGGATGATCAGGATCTGCAAACCCAGGTGGTTGTCTGACATACACCTCTTCATCAATCACCCCAAAAAGAAAAGCACACTTGACATCAAGTTGGTAGACCTTGAAATTCTTGGATGCAGCAAAAGCTAGGAATATTCTAACAGCTTCAAGTCTTGTCACAGGAGCAAAAACATCTGTATAGTCAATTCCTTCTTTTTGAGTATATCCTTGAACAACTAGTCTTGCCTTGATTTTGATGACAAGTCCTCTATCATCCTTCTTGTTCCTAAAAACCCATTTGGTTCCTATGGTAGTCTTCCCTTGAGGAAGAGGACATAGGTTCCAAACCTTTTGCCTTTTAAATTGTAGCAACACCTCTTGCATAGCTTCAACCCAACTTCCATCCTTTAGAGCCTCATCTGTTTTCTTTGGCTCTATCTGGGACAAGAAACAAGAGTGAAGATAAACATTTGCTTCATGGGTTTGTCCTCTTGTTCTTACCCCTGAATCAACATCTCCAATGATGTTTGTAGTAGGATGAGACTTGTGGATCCTTAGCTGAGAGATCACAGCAAGTTGCTTAGACAGATCCAGATTTGAAAATTTTTGATCTGGCAAAGAAGATTCACCCTCCATATCACCACACTTATCAAGATTGACTTGATCCAATAAGTGTGTGACATCATTGATGTTGTCTTCAATGCAGTGGTTATCAGCATCAATAAATTCTTGATCACTTTCACCACCACCATTTTCTCTAACATTTGAAGCTCCTTCTTCTGAGTTTTGTGCCTCTAAGCTGGAATTTGAAGGCACCCTAGAAGCATCAGCAGGATTTGTCATTGATGTGCTGGTAGAAGCTTCATTTGTAGGAATAGTTACCACTAGAGCTGAAGATGTGTAACCTGAAGGTCTTCTGAGCTCAAATCTTGGGTCATGATCTCCTGTTGGTAATATACCTATAGATCCTGAAACATTCTCACAAGATTTGTTAAAACAGTTGGTAACTAAATCAAGATCAAATAGCCAATCCGGACCAGAACCTTTCACACTGGGGGTGTGCTCATTGAAAGTCACATTGGCTGACTCCTCAACTACTCTAGTTCTAAGATTGTATACTCTATAAGCTTTAGCTTGAGAAGAGTATCCAATAAAGTGTCCATCATCTGATTTCTCAACAAACTTGGCAATTTGATCCTTGGTATACAAGATGGTGCAATGACATCCAAATGACCTGAGAAAACCAATGAAGGGTTTTCTCTTGTACCAAAGTTCATAAGGAGTCTTACCATGTGTCTTAACCACTAAGACTTTATTTTGCACATAGCAAGCAGTGTTCACTGCCTCTGCCCAGAAGGTGATGGGCAGTTTAGAGTCAGACAACATAGTTCTTGCAGCTTCAATTAGTGTCATGTTTCTCCTCTTAGCAACACCATTTTGCTGAGGAGTCTTGGGAGCATTATATTGTCTTGTAATACCTTCTTCATCATATAATGTATCAAGGATTTGATTCTTAAATTCAGTTCCTTGATCACATCTTATGGTTTTGACCTTGTGATCACATTGATTCTCAATATTTAAGATGAAATTCTTCATAATCTCAGGAGTCTCATCCTTAGTTCTAAGAAAGAAGACCCAAGTGAATCTTGTAAAATCATCTGTGATCACCAAACAACAAGAGGTCCTTCCTAGACTCGTTGCACTGGTGGGGCCAAAGAGATCCATATGTAATAAGTGTAGGGGATTAATGATGGAGTTTCTCTCCTTTGGCTTGTGAGATACCTTGTGTTGCTTCCCTTTTAGGCATGCAACACAATGGTCATCACTTGTATACTTTGGTATTCTAGTTACCAAATCATTCTTAATTAATTTATTCATATTTTTAAAGTTTACATGGCACATTCTTTTATGCCAGAGGAAAGATTTAACTGCTTTAGACAGAAAGCATGAAACTTCTCCTAAGAGAGATGTTTCTTGCAAATCCATCTTATACATGTTCCCTTTCCTGCTCATGAGGAATGACCAACCCGGGCCTGAGAACAGTGCACTCATTCTCAGTGAAGAGCATGTTATGACTCTGATCACAAAATTGGGATACACTCAGAAGATTATACCCAAGCTCCTTGACAACGTTTACCTTCTCAATGCTGAGCTTACCATTTGTAACCTTGCCCCTTTTAGTAATGTAACATCTTGCATCTCCTCCAAAAGCAACTGGTCCTCCATCAATTCTTTCAAACTTTTGGAGTAGTGACCTATTGCCTGTCATGTGTCCAGAACAGCCACTATCAATGATCCATACATTTCTGTTTGTCTTTAGTTGTTCTGCACAAAAGAGATGATTAGTTACATTTGGAAACCCAAGCCTTATTGGTCTTGGGCTCATCAAAAGAAGTTGAAGACAATGCAATAGTAATTGATCCTATAGTCATGCTAGAGGAATCATTTGATGATGTTGATGAAGAACTTTCAGCCACTTGGTCTTTCTTTGACTTCCATACCACCTTTGGAATCTTAGACTTGACCTTCAATACTTCAGAAGTTTTGATGACTGGCCCTTCGGAAGATATTGCTTTTACTGCAGCTGGCTTCAGTGCTTCGGAAGTATTCCTTTCTTCCGATACCAAATTTTCTTTCGAAGGCAAGTTTCCACTTGTCTTCTTCTTCATTTTGGAGCTTCCGAAGGAAACAGATTTTCCTTCCGAAGCTTGCTTCTTCTTCTCCAAACTCTTAGAAGTTTCTTTCTTGGTCATGTGGAGAGTACTCCTTGGATTGTAGATACAATCCTTAGCAAGATGAAAAGTACTCTCACACATAACACAGTCGATTTTCTTCCTTCTAGGAGTTCTTCTTTGTGAACAAGGCTGAACTTGATCACTTTCCTTCTCCATCTTCATCTTTGCAGATGCTGTGGTAATTCTTGTGGGGTTAGAACTACCTTTGGAGCTGGATGGTTCAGGTTGTACAGCAGCAATGCACAACTGATCAGCCTTCTTCTTGATGATGGGATGATTTGGATATGGACTAGAACTCTTGTTGATGGAGTTCAAGTTTGTGTCTTTTGTCTTTACCACTTCAAATCCTGCAGAGATGGAGACTTGTTTCTGTACAGAATTGAAGGTGGCCATGATCTCTTGAGCCTTTTTGCACTTTCTTTCGGCCTTCCTGATCAAGTTCTTACTTCTTGACTTGGTCATCCCAATAGCTTTGCTCTCCTTAGATGGATGGTGACCCTTCTTAGAATGCTCTTTTTCACTCTTCTCAGAGCCATTCTCCACTATCTCCTCTTCATCCTCTTCAGTCACAGGATCTATGAGGGGAAGCTCATCTTCACAAGTTTCACACCTTGGAGATCTTACAGACAAGATTGTGTGTGGAGGAGCTATCTCACAAGATCCTAGTCTCTGCTTATTTTGATAACAAACTTTTGCATGCAAGGATGAGGATATTATGTTCTTGAAGGTCTCTTCTTCAAGAACACATTTTTCTGCCTTGGCTTTGCTGATCACAAGCTCAGCCTGGCATTCAGTTAATTTAGTAATGAGATCTTTGATCTGAGTCCTGTAGTTCGTATGCTCATGTTTAAGAGTTGAAATGGTTTTCTCTAAGTCCTCTGTCTTTAGTTTATAATCATTTTCAGCTCTTTTAAAATCAGCTTTTAAAATATTTAAGGACTCAAGGTCAGATCTCATTTCTAAATTATAAGACCTGTATCTATTAACTTTAGCAATGCATTCAGGACTACAGAGATGTTCAATACTTTGGCTTCATCGTGGTCTGCCATGAGTGCTTGGTTTGGAGATGCATCTTCTACTTGAAAGCTCCAGTCAAAGCCTCCTTCTTCAACAGCAACTGCAGCTTACTGCTTTGGCTTTTCATTCTGGGTGGCTTTCTCAGTGTAGTTTGGTCTGGTTTGTGCTTGGCCACCATTTGTTCTTGGTGCCTTACACTCTCTTGCAAAATGTCCCATCTGGTTACAGTTGTAACACTTTACTTTGCTTTTGTCCAGCCCAAACTTTCCACTGGCTGCACTGCTTGGAAACTTTCTTCATGTCCTCTTGTAGAACTTCTTGGCTCTGTGAGTGAGAAGAGCCATCTGCTGGACTATCTCCATGTACTCCAGATCATCTGGATGGATACAGTCCAAATCTTCAAGAGTGAAGAGAAAGTTGCCTGAAGTTTCATCAGCAGAGACAAAGACATGAGAAGAACTTGTCTCTTGGAAAGGACTTCCTTGAGTGTAGTTTTCCCTTGGAGTCTCTGGGAAGGTGATGAAAGGGCCCTTTTGTGAGTTTTCAGGGAAGCATATAAGATGATGTTGTGGTTCAATGCTTTCCCTTTCAACCACATGAAGGGCTGAACTCAGTTGATTGCTGGAGTTACCAGATGAGTTTTGCATGTTCATCTCCATCTGGTAGCCACTAAGAATACCATACAACTCTGTGAGAGTAAGAGTCTTAAGGTTCTCAGTCCTCTTGATAACAACACAATAATGTGTCCATTCTCTAGGAAGAGAGGACATAAACTTCCTTACAATGTCCTTGTTCTCAAGAGTTACTCCAACATCCATTAGAGTATCCACAATCTCAACATACCTGAAGTGTTGTTGACTCATGGTTTCACCTGCCTTGAAGGTGAAGTTTTCAAACTGCTGCTTCAGGTGATCCTTCTTGTTCTTCTTTGCTTCAGTAGACCCCTCATACATCAGCTTCAGTGCCTCCCATAGTTGTTTGGCAGTTTTGCACTTCTTGAAGCCTCTGTAGATGGAGTTTGGAAGAGCAGTTTGAAGGGCTGTCATGGCTTTTTGATCAATCTCTATTCTCTTTCTATCTGCTTCAGAGTAATCAGCCACAGCCTTAGGAATTATACCACCACCAGTAGCAGAAGTGGTGCTTGGTATGTAAGGTCCTTCAATAGCAGAGTCCCACATCCTGGAGTCTTGAGACTTGATGAAGCCTTCCATTCTTTGACACCAAGTATCAGTCTTCAGGAGTGATCAGTGGAGACTTTGTCATAGTTCCAGTTTCCATATCAGCTTTGGTTATAGCTGCCATTTGAGTTGTTAAGTATTTTGTGTGTGTGAGGGATCTTAAGATGGTGAGATCTTATATCAAGAGCCTGAAATGCTCTGATACCAAATGCAGGACCGGTGAAGGGTATTCACTTACAACACAACAACACAAAGAGGAGAGTTGCTTAGAACACTTATAGATCAAATAGGGAACTGGTTAACTTGTTAATGAGAGATGCTAAGAACACAAGTAAAAGTGAGACAGAACAAGATTGCAAACAACACAAGTATTTGGTTTTCAAGAATGCTGTATATTGCTTCTCAAGTTCTATTATAAGTTACAAAGCATCGATGGAAAGTTACAAGTACTTGAGATACTTTATACTACATCCTACAGCCGGCCATACTTTGAAAGCCAGCTGGATACAATTGACTAGACAACTACAAAATCAAATGTACAGTCAAAAGGCATATCTGCCTTTTGACTTGTGACTATGAAATGCCATAGCTCACATCCTAATATATTACAAAAAGGATAAAATTACATAAAGTAGAAAGCATGGACTCAAGACCTCAATGTACAGTTACCAAAAGCATGGACCTTTCACTAACTCATGTAAGTTGGTGACTTTACAGAGTTGCAGCGGAAAGGTGGTCCAGCTTTATGGTAAAGTACATCAGATAAAGGCATATATCTAAAAGTCTTCGGAAGAAATTTGTCTTCACTCTTTGGCTTCGGAAGACTTTGTCTTTGAAGCTTCGGAAGACTTCACTTTTGGCTTTGGAAGATGTTCGTCTTGGCTTCGGAAGATTTTACACTTAGAATATTTCTAGTGCATGGTGTAAAACTTCCAAAGCATTTCTACTTCTGTTCTTTGGTGCATGCTTGCAGAGAGACTTTGGATGTTTTGGCTGCATCAGACTTATAGGAATCCTTACAAATACTCCTCCAGATATCAAAGGCCACACAGATTATTAGCTCAAAGCGAGGATGTGTCACCTAATTAGGTTACACCTAAGATTATTAGTGAACCTAAAATTCAAACCATAAGCCAGTTGTCTGTTTACCACAAACAAGCCTTACACAAAACTGGTTTATGGAAGAAAAAAACAAGTAATGTGTCTGTTAGTGAGAACAAGAAGAAGAAAGATGTGCCCTCATCCTCTAAAGGACAGTGGGTTGAGTTCATGATGTGTGATACCTTTGGGACACCCAAGCCAGTTAAGGCTTCGGTCCCAAACCTGGAGTAATCAATTCCTTTGTATGTGCAGGGTGTCCGCTACAGTGCTATCACTAATACCTGGATTATTGATAGTAGGGCTTCCGGCACATGACCGGGAATTCTTCTCTCCTTTTCAACGTCAAGAAAATTAAAGGGGGACACGTATCATTCGCTGGGAATAAAGGAGGTTACATCACCGCTCAAGGCGAAGTGGGAAACGAGAAAGTGAAGTTTGACAAGGTCAACTACGTTCAGCAACTGCAAAACAACTTGCTTTCTGTCTCCCAAAATTCCTGATAAGGGATTCAAGGTTGTGTTTGACAACAAGAAATGCTACATGTTGAAGAAGGAGTATGTTATCGAGGAGGATAAAATTCTAATGTCAGCTTCAAGATATAACGATCTGTATGTCTTGAGTCTATCAAAAGCCCTCACAACTGAGTCTACTGTCCAATGCTTCTTGTCAAAGGCAACAGAGAGGGATTCAGTCTCCTAAAATAGGAGAATGGGACACATTAATCCCAGGAAGATGAATCATCTGGTTCAGAATGATTTGGTGAATTAAGTTACAGTCAAGAATTTACAGCTCCCAAATTTATGCGTAGCATGTAAGAAAGGGAACAGACCAAGAAGTCTCACAAAGCAAAGAAAGTTAATTCTATCGACATTCCTCTCGAGCTTTTACACATGGATCTGTTTGGCCCAGTCAGCACAAAGAGCATTGCTAGAGATTGGTATTGCTTTGTAGTAACTGATGATTACTCAAGATTCTCTTGGGTGATGTTTCTGAAAGCCAAGTTAGAGACATTTGAATCAGTCAAGCATATATTCACTACATTGGAATCACTCTACAAGATGAAAGTAAGAAAGATTCGATCAGACAACAAGAATCAATGGATGGAGGCATTCTGTCAAGAGAATGGAATTGTTCATCAATTTACTTCTGCCTAGACTCCACAGATGAATGGGGTTGCTGAAAGAAAGAATCGGAGCTTGATAGATACAGCAAGGACATTGTTAGCCGACTCTAAACTGCCTATTTAATTCTGGAACGAGGCAGTGGCTAATGCATGCTACACTCTCAATCGAGTCTTAGTGGTCAAACGTCATGGAAAAACGTGTTATGAATTGCTCCAGCGACATAAACCCAACTTGGAGTATCTAGAACCATTTGGAGCACCATGCATGTTGTTAAAGAAATTCAGACTGGGAAGTTTTGTGAGAAGGCAGAAGAATGTATCTTTCTCGGATATAGTATACCAGACAAGAGAGTTTATAACAACTCAACGGGTCAGGTAGAAGTGTGATGCAATGTTGATGTACAAAGATACACCACCCCCCCTTGCTGGCAAAGGACCTTCCTTCTTCTTTGACTATGATGGATTTTTCAAGTCCTTCAATCTACCTCCTTCTCATCCTGATGATGAGTAACCTGCTCGAATGATGTACGATGTTCTGAATACTCCTACACTAGACTCGACATCATCGGTTCCATTAGACAATACTTCTAGCCCTTCAGGGGGAGAGCTTGAGGTAAGCGAGTCTTCCTCTGATGATGAAGCAGCTAAGACTGCAAATGTGGACCAGGAGGAACAGGTTCCCACTACCGAAAGTACACAAGCATCTGATCTTGATGCCACTGGAACTTCTGAACCCCATACTCCAACAGTCACGGAAACTGACTGGGATTCAAAATCTGGATAATGAGGTAGTTGTTCCCACCACTCCCGGAACTCGAGTTAATGTGCATCATCCCCTGGACAACATCATCGGGGATATTCTATCTGGAGTTCAGACACGAAATCAACTATGCTCGGTTGATTTTGCCGCAGTCATGGAAAAAGGATATCTACACGATGGTGCTTATCGATGTTTTGTGTCTCAATTTGAGCCAAAATATGTAAGTGAAGCTTTAAATGATGAGGCATGAGTTAGTGCTATGCAAGAAGAACTCCTTCAGTTCAAGAAGTTAGGAGTATGGACTCTTGTGGACAGACCAAAAGGTGCAAAGGTGATTGGCACTAAATGGGTTCTTAGGTGTAATAAAGATGACCAAGGGGTTATAATCAAAAACAAGGCTCGGCTTGTCGCTCAAGGGTTTAGACAAGTCGAAGGCGTTGACTACAATGAAGTGTTTGCACATGTGGCAAGGATGGAAGCAATTCGTATCTTCTTAGCCTATGCATCCTACATGAAGATCAAAGTTTATCAATTGGATGTGAAAAGTGCATTCCTTCATGGTGAAATCCGTGAAATGATGTACGTCAGTCAACCCGAAGGATTTGAGGATCCTTATCATCGGATAGAGTTTATAAACTGGATAAGGCTCTTTACGGGCTTCATCAAGCCCCTCGAGCCTGGTATGAGAAACTCTCTACTCATCTGTTGAAACATGGTTTTCGCAGAGGGGTTATTGACTGCACGTTGTTCATCAAAGAGAAAGATGGTGATTTACTACTGGGACAGATATATGTGGATGACATAATCTTTGGTTCCAAAAATGAAGCATTGTGTAAAGAATTCAAATCTGTGATGAAAGCTGAGTTTGAGATGAGTGCCATGGGAGAGATGAAGTTCTTTCTTGGTTTACAGGTGGATCAGACACCAAATGGAATCTTCCTGCATCAGTCCAAATATGTAGGAGATATCCTTAGACGGTTCAACATGGAGAATGCAATGGTTGCTGGAACTCTACTTGCCACGAACCGCGATGTGGCACCCGACGAAAATGACGATCTGGTAGATGCCACTATGTACTGAGGAATGATCGGATCTCTGATGTACCTCATAGCCTCTCGTCTCGATATTATGTACGCCACGTGTCTCTGTTCCAGATTTCAGGCTAAACCAAAAGTGAATCATCTAACTGGGGTAAAAAGGATCTTTCGTTATCTGAAGGGTACTCCAACACTCGGGTTGGGGTATCCTCATGATGATGAATTTGAGCTTACAGCGTATAGTGACTCGGACTATGGTGGTTGCAAGATGAATTACAAGTCAACATCAGCGGGATGTCAGTTCTTTGGAAGACGTATAGTCACCTGGCAGTGTAAGAATCAGACATTTGTTGCTCTGTCAACATGTGAAGCTGAATATGTTGTTGCTGCAAATTGTTGTTCACAAATCATTTGGATTAAACAGCAAATGCGAGACTACGGTTTGAAATTTTCTAACACCCCTATCTTTGTTGATAATTCTACTGCAATAGCTGTCACTAAAAATCCGGTCCAACACCCAAAAACTAAACACATCGGTATTAAATATCACTTTATACGTGACTGTTTTAAAAGCAATTAATCGATGTTGTTAAAATTAATACATATTTTCAACGCGCCGACCGATACACAAAAGCTTTTGACAAACCTCGGTTTTTATATCTTTTGGAGGTCAATGACGTGAAAAAGAAAGGTGCTGTGATTCCAGAAGAATCGAGTTCTTAGTCCGACAAAATATTTTTATTTGTTAATTTTGTTTTTCTGTCTTTCAAAATCCAAAAACACAAAAACATTTTCGGTTTTAGAATTTTAGGGGGAAAATAGTTTAGTTTCAGTATTTAATTACTTAAAAAACGGGGGCGGGCAGATAAGCTGAAAGCAAAGAAATCAAATCTGTGATATTGATTCAGAAATTATGGAAAATGATAGTACACAGGGAACTAATTGTTTGGGACATCAAAAGGATTTAAATGATCAAAATGCTATATTCAAATTACAAGTCTGAGAAGTCTAAGCAAAATAAAGAAAAAATGATAGTAAACTAGTCTGCTACTGAGGTAACATAGAGGAAGTAGGCCTAGGGGTTGATAGTTTATTATATGATGTGTTAGTAGATTCAACACAATAGACGAGTAGACTTCATTGGTGAATCAAATTAAAACTAATTTGTTCATCTTGCTGTGGGTTTTCATCTAATCCCTGGTTAACACAATCAACGCATTTCCAATAAGGGGTGACGAGCAAAATGAACGCCACAAATGTGTGCGGATGACCATAAAATGAGCAAAGCACATGGAAAAACTGTTAAGCACAATCAAGCTAATGACTAATATCGTTGGTGCGTTATGTGCAAAATAAAAAAGTGCTCTAACAAGAAGATAGGTTGTGTGACTCTCTGCTGTGCGATGGCACTAACCTGAGGATAAGCATAATCTAAATATTCTAGAATTCATTGTTGTTTGCGCCTCTCTGTTGTGCGATGGCACTGACCTGAGGCTTGGCATCTCTTTGAAAGCTCTTAGAATATTTCTTCTTGTCAAATACCCGTAGACCGCTCAAAAATCTCCTGGGGAATGTTGATTACCATATAAGTATGGGATCCACAAATGCTTGTTTAAATAATAAAACCTAACTCATCACCAATGTGAGTCAAAACTTTGTGTATGGATTTAAGTGGACAAATATACTGACAATCATCGTGGCTGCAACTCTCGACAGTCAAAATCATTGTATGCATCTTACAGCTCTAGTATGATTTCCTGCAAGTGCTATTGACTCTCAGACAAATAAGAATCTAGTATCCAAGTATATATAAAAGGGTCCCAAATTATTATGATATACATGTATGATTCCATATGAATCTTTCCAGAAATGATAAAAATAAATTGAAGTTGTTCTGCTCAGGAGGAAAAATCGGTTAAATGATTTTTAAAAGGTTTCAATCCACCTCAAACCAAAAACACAAAAATATTTCTTGTTTTGCTTTAATTCAAGTTGTTTTCTGTTTTTATTATCTTCTTTGCGTCGATGTCGGACTATATAACTAGATGAACTCTGTGAATCACAAATTAAAAAGGTCACATCTGAGGTGACCAATCGGCTCTCAATTAAAAGGATCACGTCTGAGGTGATCAAATGATTTTCTGTTAAAAAAAAGGTCATGTCTGAGATGATCATTGGTCATAATGTTATATATCAAAAGTTAAATTTTGAGTGTATGGAAATGTATGAAGTCAAACTCATAAGTATGAGCCAACCGCACGATTGAATCATAAGTATGAGCCAATCGCATGCTTGAACCATAAGTATGAGTCAATCACACGATTGGACCATGAGTATTGGTCAACTATGCGATTGCATCACAAGAATGAACCAATCGTACGACTGGATGAAGGAGTCTGAGTAAATCGCACAACTGAACCCCAGTCGCACGAATGAATCATGCGTATGGGTCTAGTCGCACGACTGAAACTTAAAACAGTATAAAAAGGGGGTCAGTCGGTCGTATACCCTACGCGACTTCAAAAACAAAAATTTCTATTATTTTGATTACTCTCTGATAGTGATACTAACTGATATCCTATTCATCTTCAGGTACTTTGAAACTGAAATCGGGTCAAATGAATGGATTAATCGAACCCACAATGACCGAAATTGTTAAAATCAAGAACCGGGACCATACACTAAAATAGACCACTTAAATGGACACAAACGTTGATTTAAATGACACTAAGTGCTATTTCCAGTCCCTGCGAACCTAATGAATCTAAACACGAAGTGTAATGTAACGTTTTGACAAAGATTCAAATTTATGGTGTCGAACAGTGCAGATGTGAATAGACACGCATATGAACCTCAGTCGCACGATTGAGCCAGGCGTATGATTCAATCTCATGAGTGAATCAATCGGTGACTCAGTCGCACGACTGACTCAACCGCATGGCATAGCATACGACTAAGTTCAGTCGCAGGCTCAATCGTACGACTGAACTCAGTCGTATGGTTCAATCGCACGATTGAACCAGTTGATCAAAATCAGCTAAAATTCAATTGTTATATCTTACGAACAGATCTAATGTATATGTTTCTTGTAGCAATATGGACAATGAGCACCAAGCACAATATTTGTGCTCATCTAGATGTTGCGTCTCGGAATGCTTCTGAGTTCACCGGGATTATAGCCTTCCTGCGTAGATCGAGGATCTACAAGGCCATTTCTACCCCATGCACACCATCCCGATCGATTCAGCAGGCTTTCTGGGAAAATGCCACAGTTGACCGGTCCGTTGAGCCCCACAGTATCCGGAGCTCTACATTCGGACAAGATATTGAGATCAGGGAAGACGACCTGAGGAGAGTCTTGGATTTGGGTGAGGGCGGAGCCCATCCAACCAAGCTGCATCCCCTAATAGTTCGAGGATGTTTTCTGAGGATCAAGTACGCCGGTGACATCAATGCCGGCGTACTAAACAAGAGCAACATGTGCCTCAAGTTCAAGTATCTCGCACAAGTGATCCTCAAGTGTATAGCCTCCAGATGTGGAGGATTCGATGAGATGTCCGACCAAATCCAGAATGCATACGTTGCACTGGTACTGAACCACCCGTTCAGTTTCTCACGCTTGCTCCTCTCGTACTTGAAGGAGAACATAGAGGCCAAAGGCAAGGAAGGCTTCTGCATGTATTCAAGGTTCTTGCAAATAATCATAGACGAGAAGCTTCCTCTGCTGTCTAAGGAGAAGGACGATGTAGTGATATTAAAGGTGATGGATGACACCACCCTGGGTAGGATGAAGGTGTACCGGGGGAAGCAGGTAAAGCCCCCGATCAGGAGACTCTTTGGCCATCTGGCCAACGAGGATTACGTGGCGCCCTCACGTAAGAAGTGGCGTCACGATGACAGTGCTTCAGACGTTGAGCCTATAGCAGTTCCTACTAATGAAGATGCCGACGATGATGACGACCATGATGATGGTCAAGGTGGTGGAGATGTTGGCCCCAGTCAATCACGGGCAACCGACACGTCTACCATATCTCCACCACCTCCACACAGTACTTCATCTGCTCCTGGTGTATCTAAGCAGGCTGCTATCCACCAGGATTTCTTGGTAGATGAAGGGGATGAGTCTGATGATGAGCCTCTCACCAGTAGAGTCGGGAGCCGGGTTGTGGCTACCGACAAGGGGAAAGAGGCGGTTGGTGGACGCCAAGCTGGTACTAAGGGTGGTGACACTGATGTCACAGATCCAACATACACACCCGACCAATCGATTAGCTCAGGGGGAGCCCCGATAGCCAAGGGTTCCAGGAGGAAGAGGATGGCCCAACCCCATGGCAAGAAGGGTAAGAGGTAGAGGATTACTTTGATCAGTTCTTCCACCACCACAGCCACTGCCACTACCACTGTTCCCCAGACCACCACCACTGTTCCCCACACCACCACCACTGTTCCCCACACTAACATCACTACTACCACCTCTACTGCCACTGACACTCCCACCACCACTCATACATTCACACCTACCTCACCCACAATACCCAAATCAGTTCCACCACAATCCACTTCCATTCCTACTCCCATCCACACCACATCCGCCACTACACCAACTACTCCTCAAGCTAGCATATCCACCCAATTCCCACCTACACAAGGCTTTACTCTACCCACTGTTGGGTTAGAGGAACAGTTGGCGAGCCTAAACAGACTGGTGCTCAAACTGCTAGCGACAAATGATCTGAGAGCCAACCAAATGAATCAGCTGATGGCGGTCAATACCGCACAAGGCAAGCAGATAGCTCAGCTTACAGAGAAGAACACTGCTCATGAGAGAGCTTTAGTTCGAGCTCACCATGCCCTGAAGACTCAAAATGAGCTTGTGATGGCATCCATCAAGCGGATCAAGGGGTTAGAGAAAAAGAACAAAAAGCTTATGTTGAGGTTGAAGGGAACAAAGGGTGAGCCCCTGAAGATTAAGGATGATGGAGATGATTAAAGAGATGATGATGATGATTCGACGGATGATGAATCAGAAGAAGATGATGATGAAGAGGAAGCTGGAGGAAGTGGAAAGGGAAAAAGAGATGATGATGAGAAGGAGGATGATCAAGAAGGTGATGCATCTGCATCTGCCTCAAATCAAGCAGCAAAGGAGAGGCGCACCAAAAGAGCCTCTTCCTCCGCACCTCCAGCTGAAGAGACACACGATCAAGGCAAAAATAAAGCTCCACAGACTAAGGATTATGATGTCGTTCCCCTTCAGCAAGTCAAGACTCAACTTACTATGATTCTTGATTTGCAAGGGATTGTGAGAAGGTCTGTGAGCTACACTCTAGAGGAAGGAGCAATCATCCACGACCTGACCGACGAGCAGCTCGCAGATATGATTCGACTAAATCCAGATGAGCTTGTCAAAGATGCTCCGAAAGTAGATGTCTTGAGTGAAGAGGAGCTACAAGGTGTGGATGAGATAGAGATCGAGGATGTCACGTCTGACTACTATCCTCAGTACACTGACCCTGAGGGCAATATCATCCCCGACTTGGGTGAAACATTTGGTAGTGATACTTTTGACAAGCTGGATGAGATAGAGAAAGAGAAAGCAAAGGATGAAAGTAAAGCCCAAGCTACAGATGCTAATGTTGATCTAAAGAAGGCTGAATGGACAGCTTTTTTATCAGAAATGAAGGCACAACGTGCACCTCCAAAGCTCAATGCAACTTTACCGAGTAAAGAGACATCAGAAAGTGTCAGGCAAGATCATCAATTGGGCCTATTTTGAAGATCTGGATGTATATGCTGTTAAACGATAGAAGGGGATTGAGTACTTTAGATATCCACATGATCTGAAAACTCTTCCTGGTTTTGAGCTAAACAGATTGGCCTGTTTAGATCTTTTGTATGCCAACCCGAGGAAGATGTCGGGATCGTTTGAGACATCATTGAAGAAAGAATACCACACCAGATGGGTAAACTTCAGACTTCAACAACCTAAGAGGTTCATTCATAAGACTGAAGTTGATTCTATATCTGGAAGGCCTAAGGTGGTGTTGAAATGGAGTTCCCCACGCACAATGTCTAAGATTCCTTTACAGGAGATGCCTCAGGACTTCACTCCACACTTCAAATGGTGGTATTACGACTGGAGGACGGGGGAAGCGGTCATAGTTCTGATTAAAGAAGGTAAGATCGAGACTATCAAGGATTTGACCCAATGTGGCTTACAAACTTGTCTGCTGAAGATGTTTACACTCTATACAAGTGGCCACTGTTCTATGACACGCAAGATATTGTACAAGCTCTACAATTCCAACATGTTATACAGCTCTGCTTCGCGTTTGAGATCCACGCGGGAGTCACCAAAGAATAGAAGTACAAGAAATTCCAAGAGCATGTGAAGAATGTTAGAAAATAGGATAAACTAGGTCCAAAGGGGAGTTTGTTGATACATCATGTTCCTGGTTTATGTTCTTAAATGTAAAAGTCTTTCATTTCTTACACATATGTAATGTGACTACTTAACGAAATATGATATGCATCTTGATGTTTATTTGTCTTTAAGTATTTCATATTATTATTGTATTTAGTATAATTCATATGTATGAACATCATATGTAGGTTTGAGGTTGTTGTACATAGTTCTAAGTCAATAATGATTGAGAAATGTGTTCAACTTAGTCGGGTGGTTATTTATGCTAATGGACCATACACACGAATGAATAATACTTATGGACCAGTCGCACGACTAAACCAGGAGACTGGATCAGTCGTATGACTGAGAAATAAGGTTGATTCAGTCGCACGACTGAACCTTCAGTTGTGCATATGAATCAACCGCATGAGTCAAGTGCACGACTAAACCATGCTAATGGTTCAATCGTACGAATGAAACTGAAACCTATAAATACCACATAATTCGTGGAAAAACATAGACTTCAAATAATTCACAAACACTAGCCGTCCAGAGCGCCCTAAGCAGCCTATCCAACTTCATAGTTCGTTCCTGATCGATTTCTACTCAATTCTTAATGTTTGTTTCATCGTTAGATCGATCAGGTTGTCGTTCTCACTGATTGGATCGCCTATCAAATAGGATTCCGCACTATTTGATCTGGTCTCACGCAGAATCCGTTAGTACTCTGTTACGAAAACGGTCCTCACACATGGTCTTCATTTATCTTCCACACCATCTTTGGATGATTAGACTTGACCTTCAACACTTGGGAAGTTTGATGACTTTGAAAGTTTTGGAGACTAGACCATCAGAAGGGTTGGCATCCACTGTAGCAGACTTCAGTGCTTTGGAAGCATTCATTTCTTCAGAGACCAAATTTTCTTCCAAAGGCAAGCTTTCACCTGTCTTCTTCTTCACTTTGAAGCTTACGAAAGAAAAAGACTTTCCTTCCGAAACTATCTTTTTCTTCTTCTTCTTAGAAGTTTTCTTCTTCTATCTTCATCTTCACAGATGATGTAACAGGCTTTTTAGGGTGAGGCTTGCTCTTGAAACTGGATGGTTCAGACTGTGTAGTAGTGGTGCACAGCTGATCAGCCTTCTTTTCTTCACAGGGATGAGTTGGACATAAATTAGAACTCCTGGTAGTGCATAGTCAATTCTTCATCCTTTACCACTTCAAATTCTATAGAGATAAAGTCTTGTTTCTGCTTAGAGTTGAAAGTAGTCTTTATCTCTTGAGCCATCTTTGATCTTTTCTTGGCAGCTCTGATCAAGTTCTTTCTTTTAGACTTGGTCATCCCTGATTCTTTCATCTCCTCAGGAGAATAGTGACCCTTCTTAGTATGATCTTCTTTACTCACCATAATTCATCCTTCATAATCTCCTCTTCATCTTCATCCTCTTCTTAAATAAGGTCTATGAGGGCAAGCTCATCTTTACAAGTTTCACACCTTGGAGATATTATAGATAGTAGAGTGTATGGAGGAGCAATCTCAGTAGAACCTAATCCCTGCTTATTATTATTACAAATCTTTGCATGCAAGGATGAGGATATAATGTTCTTGAAGGTCTCTTCTTCAAGAACACATTTTTTTATCCTGGCTTTGCTGATCACAAGCTCAACCTTGCCTTTAGTTAACTGGTAGTGAGATCTTTGATTAGAGTCCTGTAGTTGGTATGTTCATGCTTAAGAGTTGAAATGGTTTTCTCTAGATCTTCTATCTTAAGTTTGCAGCTCTTTTAAAATAAGCTTTTAAGATGTTTAAGAAATCAAGGTCAGATCTCATCTCCAAGTTATAGAACAAGTATCTGTTACCTATAGCAATACATTTAGGAGTACAAAGATGTTCCAATACCTTGGCTTCTTCATGATCAGCCATCAGTGCTTGGTTTAGAGATGCATCTTAAACCTAAAAGCTCCAGTTAAAGCCTCATTCTTCAATACCAACTATAGCTTGTTGCTTGGGCCTCTCAATCTGTGGAGCTCCATCAGTGTAGTTTGGTCTACTTTGTGCATGGCCACCATTTGTCCTTGGTTCCTTGAACTCTCTAGAAAAGTGTCCCATTTGGTTATAGTTGTAATACTTCACCTTGCTTTTGTCCAGCCCAAACTTTACATTTGTTGCATTGCTGATAAACTTCCTACCTGTCCTCTTGTAGAACTTCTTGGCTCTGTGAGTGAGATGAACCATTTGCTAGACTATCTCCATGTACTCCAAATCATCTGGATGGATACAATCCAAGTATTTAAGAGTGAAGAGAAAGTTGTCATTGCTTTCATAAGTAGACACAAAGGCTTAAGAAGAGCTTGTCTCTTGGAATGGGCTTACTTGGATGTAGCTCTCCCTTGGTGTCTTCGAAAAGTTAATGAAAGGAACCTTTTATGTGTTTTTGGGGTAGCGAATAGGATGATACTGTGGTTCTCTGCAATCCCTTTCAACCACATGAAGGGTGAAACTCTGTTGATTGTTGGAGTTGCCAGATGGATTTTGCATGTTCATCTCCATCTGGTATCCACTGAGGATACCATACAACTCAGTGAGAGTAAGGGTCTTGAGATTTTAAGTTCTTTTAATGACCACACAATAGTGTGTCGATTATCTAGGAAGAGAGGACATGAACTTCTTTACAATGTCCATGTTCTCAAGAGTTACTCCAACATCCCTTAAAGTATCCATAATCTCAACATACCTGAAGTATTGTTGAGTCATGGTTTCACATGTCTTGTAGGTGAAGTTCTCAAACTACTGCTTCAAGAGGTATTTCTTGTTATCTTTTGCTTCATTAGACCCCTCATACATAAGCTTTAGTGCATCCCATAGTTGCTTAGTAGTTTTGCACTTCTTGAAGCCTTTGTAGATGGAGTTTGGAAAAGTACTTTGAAGGGCGGTCATGGCTTTCTGATCTACATCAATCTTCTTCTAGTCTTCTTCTAAGTAGTCAGCCACTTCCTTTGGTATCATGCCACCACCAACTGTAGCTGAAGTGGTGCATGGTACATAAGGTCCTAAGACAACAGATCCCCACATCCTGTTGTCTTGAGACTTGATGAAGCCTTTCATTCTTTGGCACAAAGTATCAAAGTCATCAGAAGTGATCAGTGGAGATATTGTCATTGTACCGGTTTCCATATCAGCCTTGGTAAGAGCTGCCATTTGAGTTGTTAAGTGTTTTGTGAAACTGAAGGGATTTAAGATGGTGACATCTTACAATCAAGAGCCTAAAAAGTTCTAATACCAATTGCAGGACCGTTGAAGGGGGTCAATGCAATAGTTTCTCAGTGGGAAGAGACTTAGAACACTTAATAGATCAAATACAAAACCGGGTTTATGTTAAAGATACTATGAACACAAGTAAATATGAGACAAACAAGAATAAGAACAAGAACAAGATTTTATTTTTTTTCTTTCAAGAATGTTGTATATTGCTCTCAAGTTCTATTATAAGTGTTACAAAGCATATAGATAAATACAAGTACTTGAGACACTTCATAGACATCCTACAGCCGGCTATACTTTGAAAGCCAGCTAGAAACACTAATCTATACAACAAGATCAATGCATAGTCAAAAGGCAGATTGCCTTTTGACTTGTGACTATGACATGAGATAGCTCACATCCTAATATATTAAAAAATGATAAAAGGTACAAAAGTAGAAAGTTACAGACTAATGACCTTAATCTACAGTTGATAAAAGTATGGATCTTTATACCAACTTATCTAAGTTGGTGAGTCTTCAAAGTTGGTAGCGGAAAGTACGTTCAGATTTTATGAGTCGACCTAAGTTTCGTTAAATATGGAGCACGTTTAAATATAATATATTATTATATTTAAATATATTTAAAGGGTCTCTTATGACACTAAAATTCATGTAAAAACTTAAAATTTTAAATAGTCATTTTACTCATTACTTGCTCGTATAACAATATATGAAATATGAAGTTTATATTTCTTGTATTATAGCTATTACATCTGGCCTGAACGTTTAGCATGTTACATGAGCTGTAAACTTATCAACGTTTGTTGACTTTTTAGAGCATGTCTTTTCAAGTAATAATGCTTAAGTGCTCAGAATGTGGACCGTAGACGAGACTGCTCTCGTTGGCCATAATTAGACAATTTATGGACTACTTGGATTTTGGTTTCGAATTACACTTTTTCGGTTTGGAATGTACTTGTTGGATATGTACTTAGTTTGGTTCATATTTGTGTATGTTTATTCTAGTTTGGAACCTTGGATTGTTTTTTCATTATGGTATGACAATACGGGATTGATTGTATTTGACAATTGTCCTTATGTGTCACGTGATGTCATGATCCATTGTTAAAAATGTCTTTAGTGATTATCATAGACCCCCAATGTGTTATGATGATCTCATCATCATGTTTCCACTACTAGTGGGGGTGTGACACGGCTGAGGTAGAGTTGGCGGGTGTGATGGTGCCACAGTGGTGTTTTTTTCGGCGGGTGTCATGGTATGACCAATGTTGGTTTCATCATTGCTTCTCTTTTTCATTGTTTCTTGGGTTATCTAAGTTGTTTTATCATTTTGGCTTTTATCTTTTTTGGAACTATTTTCTTTTGGATTTGTTCTTGAGTTATGATGTTGGCTTGATTTTGTTTGCCTTGCTTTTTGCCCAATGACGATGTTGCAATAGGGTCGGTGACAGTGAGCATCCGAGGCTGTTTTGGTTTTTAATTTCCCTATAAAATATGAAGTTGATGCTACATCGATGATGAAAACCTTTGATTTGTCTATAATTATGAGAAGTACCAACTTCATTTTGAATTGGTTTTGATGGCTGAAATTGATAGTTCATTTTGAATTAGTTTTGATGGTTGAAATTGATATCTCATTGTCCACAACCATGACCATGCCCACGGCCGCGACCACGTCCATGACCATGAGAATTACCTCAGTAATTATTATTCCATTTGAAAGGTTGATTATAACCATTAAAATGGATTTTAACAAAATGGCCATGACCTTGGCCTCACCCACGACCTTGTTCCCATTTACGTACATAGTTTTTGTTATCATTACTATTAATAGCATTGACTTCTGAAACTGCTAGTGAACTTGTGGGACGAGCTTGATGATTTTTGGTTAATATCTCGTTTTTCTCTCACTCTGTTCACCTCCCTAGGGTATAGAGAGTTTTTTTTTTGTTTGATTTTTTTGTTTTTGGTTTTCTTTATACCCTATGATAGGGAAACTAGCAGAAATAGCAGGTGTAGCCAGGGAAGGCATTGCTTTCCTGGCGGCTAGAGAGGATAAGCGATTTAATATCTTTTTCCTGCCGGTTGTAGCTGGGAAAGAAGATACGGGGTATCATCTTTCCTAGCGGCTAACTTGTATTTACTTTGCCATTAAAAGCTTGCTGAAACAGGGTGTCTTCAGCATCGAAAGCAGCAATAGTCACCTCAAATGGGTTGGGTTCGCTCGAAGTCGTCGCGAGCTCTACGTTTGAAGCTTCAACACAATCATTCCATATGAAGTTAGATCAAAATTTTTTTAAAGTTTAACAATTTGTATTGGTTTTGCAAACTCATATTTGATGCATGAAATGTGGATAGAGTTTTTTCCAACATATCTTTCTCAGTAATTATATGCCCACAAAATCAAAGCGTTGAACATATTTTGAATATAGTAGAGATGTACTCATTTACTTTTTTAACATCTTAGAACCTTAGTTTGTTCCATTCATCTCTAGCAGCAGGAAGTAAAACTTTCTTTTGATGATCAAATCTGATTTGTAAGTCTTTCCATAGATTATATATATCATCCAATTTGCGAATTCAAACTGTACCATTTTATCAAGTTGTTTGTGTAATAAGACATTAGCTTTCATATTGTCTTGTTCCGGGCAACCATTCCCCACTTATATAGTTTCTAAGACACTCATGGATTTAAGATGTATGTTTACATTAGTCATCCACGACATATGGTTTCTAAGACACACGTGGATTTAAGATGTATAGTTTCAATTTTCGCAATGTTCGTGTAAGGTTTCATATAAGGCTGATGCATCCAAAACATTCAAAGTCTTTCCTGCATGCATGCATTAAAGTACAGAGTAGAGATGTTTTGTAAGTTTTACACCATGCAATATAAAATATTTGTAAGTGTAAAATCTTCCGAAGCCAGACCAACATCTTCCGAATCCAAAAGTGAAGTCTTTTGAAGCTTCAAATACAAAGTCTTCCGAAGCCAAGACCAACATCTTCCGAAACCAAAAGTGAAGTCTTCCGAAGCTTCAAAGACAAAGTCTTCCGAAGCTTCAAAGACAAAGTCTTCCGAAGCTTCAAAGACAAAGTCTTCCGAAGCCAATAAGTGAAGACAGATTTTTTTCGAAGACTTTTGAACACATGCTTTATCTTATGTATTTTTCCATAAAACTGGACCACATTTCCGCTGCAACTTTGTTCAGTCACCAACTTACATGAGTTGGTGAAAAGGTCCATGCTTTTGGTAACTGTACATTTAGGTCTTGAGTCTATGCTTTCTACTTTATGTATTTTTATCCTTTTTGTAATATATTAGGATGTGAGCTATGGCATGGCATAGTCACTAGTCAAAAGACAATCTGCCTTTTGACTCTACATTTGATTTTGTTGTCTATTTTAAATGTTTCCAGCTGGCCTTCAAAGTATGGCCGGTTGTATGATGTAGTATAAAGTATCTCAGGTCCTTGTAACTTTCTTTCATGCTTTGTAATACTTGTAAAAGAACTTGAGAGCAATATACAACATTCTTGAAAACCAATATTTGTGTTGTTTGCTTTTTGTTCTGTCTCATATTTACTTGTATTCTTAGTATCAAACTTATAAGTTACCAGTTCCCTATTTGATTTGGAAACTGGAAACTGGAACAATAACAAAGTCTCCACTGATCACTCCTGAAGACTTTTATACTTGGTGTCAAAGAATGGAAGGCTTTATCAAGTCTCAAGACTCCAGTATGTGGGAATCAGTTGTCTCAGGACCTTACATACCAAGCATATCTTCAGCTGCTACTGGAGGTGGTATGATTCCAAAGGTTGTGGCTGACTATTCTGATGAAGACAAAAAAAGAATAGAGATTTATCAGAAAGCCATGACAGCCCTTCAAATTGTTCTCCAAACTCCATATATAGAGGCTTCAAGAAGTGCAAAACATCTAAACAGCTATGGGAAGCACTGAAGCTGATGTATGAGGGGTCAACTGAAGCCAAGGAGAACAAGAAGGATCTCTTGAAGCAGCAGTTTGAAAACTTCACCTTCAAATCAAGTGAAACCATGACTCAACAATACTTCAGGTATGTTGAAATTATGGATACTCTAATGGATGTTAGAGTGACTCTTGAGAATAGGGACATTGTAAGGAAGTTCATGTCCTCTCTTCCCACGCAATGGACACATTATTGTGTTGTTATCAAGAGAACCGAGAACCTTAAGACTCTTACTTTGACAGAGTTGTATAGTATTCTTAGTGGATACCAGATGGAGATGAATATACAAGTTTCATTTGGTAACTCCAGCAATCAACTGAGTTCAGCCCTTCATGTGGTTGAAAGGGATAGTATTGAACCACAACATCATCTTATATGCTACCCTGACAACTCACAAAAGGGTTCTTTTATCACATTCCCGGAGACACCAAGAGAAAGCTACACTCAAGAGAGTCCATTCTAAGAGACAAGCTCTTCACATGCTTTCGTGTCTGTTGATGAAAGCACAGGCAACTTACTCTTCACCCTTGAAGACCTGGACTGTATCCATCCAGATGACCTGGAAAACATGGAGATAGTTTAGCAAATGGCTCTTCTCACTCATAGACCCGAGAAATTCTATAAAAGGACAAGGAGGAAGTTTCCAAGCAATGCAGCTAGTGGAAAGTTTGGGTTGGACAAAAGCAAAGTAAAGTGTTACAACTATAACCAGATAGAACACTTTGTAAGGGAGTGTAAGGCACCAAGGACAGATGGTGGCCAAACACAAGCCAGACCAAACTACACTGAAAGAGCTCCCCAGAATGAGAAGCCAAAGCAGCAAGCTACAGTTGCTGTTGAAGAAGGAGGCTTTGACTGGAGCTTTCAGGTGGAAGATGCATCTCCAAACCAAGCACTTATAGCAGACCATGATGAAGCAAAGGTATGGAACATCTTTGTACACCTGAATGTATTGCTAAAGTAAATAGATATAGGTCCTATAACTTAGAGATAAGATCTGATCTTGAGTCTTTAAATATCTTAAAATCTATTTTAAAAGAGCTGAAAATGATTATAAACTAAAGATAGAGGACTTAGAGAAAACCATTTCAACTCTTAAACATGAACACACCAACTACAGGACTCAGATGAAAGATCTCATAACTAAGTTGACTAAATGTCAGGCTGAGCTTGTGATCAGCAAAGCCAAGGCAGAAAAATATGTTCTTGAAGAAGAGACCTTCAAGAACATAATATTCTCATCCTAGCATGTAAAAGTTTGTTATCAAAATAAGCAGGGACTGGGGTTAGTGACATAGCTCCTCCACACACAATCTTGTCAGTAAGATCTTCTAGGGGTGAAACTTGTGAAGATGAGCTTCCCTCATAGACCCCATGACTGAAGAGGATGAAGAGGAGATGGTAAAGGATGTCTCTAAGAAGAGAGAAGAAGAGCATTCTAAAAAGGGTCACCAAGGAGAGTAACACTGTTGGGATAACCAAGACAAGTAGGAAGAACTTGATCAAGAAGGCCAAGAGAAAGTCCAATAAGGCTAAAGAGAACAAGGCCACTTTTAACTCTACACAGAAACAAGTCTTTATTTCTGCAGGATTTGAGGTGGTTAAGGCTGAAGACACAAACTTGAACTCTAGTAATAAAAGTTCTAGTGCATGTCCAAATCATCCCAACATCAAGAAGAAGGCTGATCTGTTGTGCACCACTGCTGCATAACCTGAATCATCCAGCTCTAAAGGTAGTTTTATCCCTAAAAGGATTGCCACAGCATCTGCAAAGATGAAGATGGAGAAGAAAAGCGATCAAGTTCAGCCTTGTTCACAAAAAAAGACTCTTAGGAAGAAGAAAATGGACTGTGTCATGTTTGGGAGTACCTCTAATCTTGCTAAAGATGTGTTTACAATCCAAAGAGTACTCTCCACATGACCAAGAAAGAAACTTTTAAGAGTTTGGAGAAAAAGAAGCAAGCTTCGAAAGGAAAATATGTTTCCTTTGGAAGCTCCAAAATGAAGAAGAAGACAAGTGGAAACTTGCCTTCGGAAGAAAATTTGGTCTCGGAAGAAAGGAATACTTCCGAAGCACTAAAGCCTACTGCAGTGAAAGCAAGATCTTCCGAAGTTCCAGTCATCAAAACATCCAAAGTCAACAAAACTTCCGTGTTGAAGGTCAAGTCTAAGCTTCCAAATGTGGTGTGGAAGACAAAGAAAGACCAAGTGGCAGAAAGTTCTTCATCAACATCATCAAATGATCCTCAAAACATGACTATAGGATCAATTACTGTTGCATTGTCTTCAACTCTTTTGATGAGCTCAAGACCAATGAGGCTTGGGTTTCCAAATGTAACTAACCATCTCTTTTGTGTAGGAACAACTCAAGACAAACAGAATTGTGTGGATCATTGATATTGGTTGTTCCAGGCACATGACAAGCAATAGGTCACTACTTCAAAAGTTCGAAAGAATTGATGGAGGACCAGTTGCTTTTCGAGGAGATGCAGGAGAACGGTGGAGGAAAAAAAATGATTGCTGGAAAGGGTTACATTACAAGAAGGGGCAGGGTCACAAATGGTAAGCTCATCATTGAGAAGGTAAACTTTGTCAAGGAGCTTGGGTACAATCTTTTAAGTGTATCCTAATTTTGTGATCAGAGTCATAACATGCTCTTTACTGAGCATGAGTTCATTGTTCTCAGGCCCGGGGTGGTCATTCCTCATGAGCATATCCTGCTTAGAGCCCCAGGAAAGGGAACATGTACAAGATGGATTTGCAAGAAACATCTCCTTCAGGAGAAGTTTCATGCTTTCTATATAAAGCAATAGTGATGAGTGTTTCCTCTGACATAAAAGAATGTGTCATGTAAACTTAAAAAACATAAATAAATTAATTAAGAATGATTTGGTAACTTGAATGCCAAAGAAAGAGTTTACAAGTAATGACCACTGTGTTGCATGTCTGAAAGGGAAGCAACACAAAGTATCTCACAAGTCAAAGGAAAGAAACTCCATCACTACTCCCCTACACTTGTTACTTATGGATCTCTTTGGCCCCACCAGTGTAATGAGTCTAGTAAGGACCTCTTATTGTTTAATGATCACAGATGACTTTAAAAGATTCACTTGGGTCTTCTTTCTTAGAACTAAGGATGAGACTCCTGAGATTCTAAAGAACTTCATCTTAAAGATTGAGAATCAATGTGATCACAAGGTCAAAACCATAAGATATGATTAAGGAACTGAAATTTAAGAACCAAATCCTTGATACATTTTGTGATGAAAAATGTATTTCAAGACAATATAGTGCTTCCAGGACTCCTCAACAAAATGGTGTTACTGAGAGGAGAAACATGACACTAATTGAAGCTGCAAGAACTATGTTGTCTGACTCTAAACTGCCCATCACCTTCTGGGCAGATGTAGTGAACACTGCTTGCTATGTGCAAAACAGAGTTTTAGTAGTTAAGACACATGATAAGACTCCTTATAAACTTTGACACAAGAGGAAACCTTTTGTTGATTTTCTCATGTCATTTGGATGTCCTTGCACCATCTTGAATACCAAAAATCAAATTGTCAAGTTTGCTGAGAAATCAGATGATGGACATTTTATTTGATACTCTTCCCAAGCCAAGGTTTAAAGTATACAATCTCAGAACTAGAGTAGTTGAGGAGTCAGCCAATATGACTTTCAATGAGCACACTCTTAGTGTGAAAGGTTATGGTCCAGATTGGCTATTTGATTTTGATTTAGTTACAAACTGTTTTAACAAGTCTTGTGACCATGTTTCAGGATCCACAGATATACTACCTCCAGGTGATCCTGGCCCAAGATTTGAGCTGACAAGACCTTCAAGCTACACAACTTTAGCTCCAGTTGTAACTAACCCTGCAAATGAAATTTCTATCAGCTTAACAATGACAAACCCAACTGATACTTCTGGGATGCCTTCAAATTCCAGCTTATAGGCAAAAAACTCAGATGAAGGAGCTTCAAATGTAGGAGGAAATGGTGGTGGTGAAAGTGATCAAGATTTCTTGATGCTAACAACCACTCCATTGAAGACAACATTAATGATATCACACACTCATTGGATCAAGTAACTCTTGATAAGTGTGCTGATGTGGAGGACGAATCTTCAATGCCAGATCTAAATTTCTCTAATTTAGATCTTTCAAAGAAACTTGCTGTGATCCTTAAACTAAGGATCCACAAGTCTCATCCTACCACAAACATCCTTGGAAATATTAATTCAAGGGTAAGAACAAAAGGACAAAACCATGATGCAAATGTTTGTCTTCACTCTTTCGAAAGGCAAAAGGTTTGGAACCTATGTCCTCTTCCTCAATGGAAGACTACCATAGGAACCAAATGGGTGTTCAGGAATAAGAAAGATGATAGAGGACTTGTCATCAAGAGTAAGGCAAAACTAGTTGTTCAAGGATACACACAAAAAAAAGGAATTGAGTACACAGATGTTTTTATCTTTTATCCTTCTAGACATATTTCTTTTATCCTTCTAGACATATTTAACTTCCAGTTAGTTAAAATTTTATAACCGTTTCAATCTTAATCATAGAGTCAATTTGGTAAATGGTTCTATAGAATGAATCTGCAAAGAGGGTAAAATAAGTAGAAAGCACAACAATTTATATAATCACTTGTACTCAAGTGTATAATAAGTCATTAGTTTCTTGGATACACCAAGATCAATGATGCACATAGTACAACTTTTGCAATGCATAGATTGATGATGCATACAAACACTCAAGAACACATGCAGTAAACAAGGCATGTGACAACATCCAAAAGCATGAAAAAAAAGATTACTACATACTTGCATAACGGTTAACCTAACCGGTGTTCTGCATTCCAGCAGCAATCCCTTTCATGGTCAAGATGAGCGTGTCCTCCAAACCGGGTGCGTATTCACTGGTTGGGTTCAGGTGGATAAGCTCATCAGCTGGTTTGCTCGGCTCAGCTGCGTATTCTTTGGAAATATGAGGCCTTAATGTCACATGATAGTTCGGGTCGCGGATCCTCTTTAGGGTATAAGCTTGGCATACATTCAAGGTTGTGATGTATGAATCACGCAGCCTGATTCTTTGTTTCAAGTAGGGATCACCCTCTAGAAGGTCCTTATGTCCAGCAATCTAAAACCCCGACAAGAGTTTCTGGTTAGCATAATAATTAAGTGGGGATAGTTTCGACGTGTTTACTTATGAATGGGTTGATTTGGGATGCATGTTATCTCAAACAGATCAAATGGAACAAAGAAAAAAGAAAAAAAAAGAACTAAGCTAAATGGAAGGTCAAATAGATTAAAACTCGAGGAATGGTCTCTCTTTTAATGTGTATGACAAGCTAGATTGTTGTATAATACTACTTAAATTGTTCTTGTACTATTATTACTTTGTAATCATAAATTCATAAAAAATAATGCATTTATTATTGATTTTTTTTAAAAAGCATGTAATTTGTATTTGTCAGTTTTAGTCATTGTACTTCTTTCCACACATATGAGTAATTGTAGATGACTGTGTCTGGTTTAGGTCATTTTGTAAATTTACCTACTGCAAAATGACCTGGACCGTACACCAAGAAAATTATAACGAGTAACTTTGATTTGTATGCAAAAGCCCTTCATTATTTATAACAGAAAGATGGAGTGTTGAGAAATGACCCGTCTCAACCAAGCGTACGTTGACCTATTATCCAACCTGCACGACCCATCCAAAAGCATGAGTCATAAATGTTGAGAAATTGTACCTTGAGAAGATAATCTTTGGTTTCTTCATAGTTTGCTCTTAAAGATTCTCCAAAGGGCCATAGATCTTCAGAAACAAGGAGCTTGTCATTCAGGGCAGCAATGCCTGGGTCACCTTTAGCAAACACCATTTCAACTAAATCAATGGTGACCCGAAAGAAAGGCCATGTTTTGTACATTTCTTGAAGCATTTGGAGATTCTTGCTGTCTTTTTGGATGGCGTGTTTAAATGCCGCCCCAAACCCGAGCCAAACTGGGAGATGGAACCTGGTCTGAGTCCATGCAAAGATCCATGGAATGGCTCTGAGTGATTCAATGCCACCACTCGGTTTTCTTTTTGATGGGCGACTTCCAATATTCATACGCCCATACTCCAATTCAGGTGTTGCCTGCAGGTTTATAGACAGGTCAGTTATGGGTTGGGTGCAGCCTTACCCTTTCAAAAAGAGACAAAGACATATAAACCCACCCCATAGTAAATAAAATAAAACCACAATTACTTATGACTGTTGTTTCACTGAATAAACAAAGAAGACATAATACAAAGTGATGAGCCGCAACCACAACCTTGGTTTCCCTATTTCTCTATTTAGTGAAACAAAGTCTTATAAGTAACTGCTATATTCAAAACACTAGATTGTTAACGAATATATGTTGGAAATCATGTGTTACGTACTTATAGGGGTTTTGATAAATATAGCCATAAGGATTATGCTTAGGAACTAAGGACATGCTAGATCATTATACTTTAATCACTAATTATCAACCACCTTGCGGTGGTTATGTTTAAAGTGCAGTAGTTTATGCATGTCCTTAGTTCTTAAACATGGTCACAAGGCTATGCTTATCAAAACTGATAGTTATTTATTAAAAGAGCTAAATTGTGGCTACAATCTGTACCCGGGCCGACATGTACCAATTTGATATGAGACCGCAACCACCCAACCAAACCATTTTGCCACATCCAAGTATAATCATAAGCAATTATAAGTATACTTACAAGGCGGAAATACTCCACAAAACGTGGTTCCTTGAACACAATAGAACGGTACTCCTCGGTAGCAACAACAGCCATCTGGTCCATAAGTTCACGCCACTCAGGCCGTGGTGAGATAGGTGGGTTCATCCCATGCTCAAGTGTAGCTGCACAAAATCTCTGAAGTGTTCTAAAACACAAGTGTTCTTCACCAAACGACTGCTCAATGACCTCACCCTGAACCGTGACTCTTAAAGACCCGTGAATGGTGTCTGGTGGTTGAGAGAGAATAGCCAGATGTGTGGGCCCACCACCTCTACCGACAGTTCCACCACGCCCATGAAATATAACAAGTTTGACTCCAAACTCTTTTGCAACTTTAATAATATCTTCTTGAGCTTTGTAGAGCTGCCATGCAGCAGAAAACCGGCCTGCATCTTTTCCTGAATCAGAGTACCCAATCATGACTTCTTGTTTACCGTCAATCCGGTTTCTGTACCAATCGATTGAGAAAAGGCGGGCCATGGCCGCAGGGGCCCCCTCCAGGTCAGCAAGTTTTTCAAATAGGGGGACCACACGTAATGGATGTTTTACATGGCATTCGCGCTGGAGAAGCTCAACAGCAAGGACATCAGAAGGTGATGTGGCCATTGAGATGATGTAAGCACCGAAACAGTCAGATGGGAGTTCTGCTAAAACATTAAACGTGTCTAAAACATCCTTAACTTCATCAGTTTTTGGAAGGTCTGAACCAAAAAGAGGACGTTTTCCACTGAGTTCAGCTAGAAGCCATTCTTGGCGTTTTTCTTCAGACCACTCACGGTAGGACCCGATTTTTAAATGTTGAGTGATTGCATCAAGGACGTCAGTGTGACGGTCAGATTCTTGTCTTATATCAAGTTTTACAAGTGAGAGTCCAAAGGTCGACACTTGTCTTAGAAAATCAAGAAGGCTTCCATCAGCAATCACACGGTCACCACAGTCACATAGTGATCTGTAGCATAGCTCCAGTGGTTCCAAGAACTATGAAATATTATAAGAGAGATATTATATTAGAGAGAGCATAAAGCAAATTTTCATTAGAGGCAAGGCATTGGGGTAACAGGTCAGAAAGGTAAATTTATGTGCCCGTTGAATCTGACTGTCGTCCAAAAGTTTTACATTTTTTAAGACTATCGGTACGTCAAATGTGATTATGAACATTATACTTTTTCAATCACTATACACTTTTCATAAATTAATCAGGAGGTTTTATAATGAATACATCTTGGGAGATTTTTGCCCATTTGACCACATTTCTGTTTTAACTATTCTATTTTATTTAACCCATTTGACATGTTAGCAATAAAACATAGCCCAAGTTGACCTATTCATAAAAGGGTAGGGTCTAGTGAGAAGTCCGAATTATATAGGTAAAGATTAGAGATGCGTAAAATGTGCAGGGTTTAGGTAGCAGGTCAAAATGTGTAGTTTTTGGTGCTGGTCGAAACTGGTCATTTTCCACAAGTTTTACACATTTCAATCAAAAATTCAAAATATACTGTTTAATAATAAGAATCAGGAGGTTTTATGCATAGTTATCCAAGAAAAAATCTAGCGCAACCTTTGACCCGTTTCCTTTATAGCTAACTTTTTTACTTTACTAGTTTGACCCACTAAAGATAAAAGATAGCCCAAATTAACCTGATCATAACCAGGTCAAAAATGAAATCTAGGATTTATCAAAAATTGATAAATGGTGATCTTGAAGGGGTTGATACCTGTTCAACATTGGTATAAACAGCTTCGTCTGGGATGTCAGATATCCCATGGGCCAATAAATGACGAGATCGTTCACGAGTATTATATAATTTGTCCCTTACATCACCAAGAATTACACGATAAGGTTCAGTGGGAGGAACCTGTTTCCAAAACTCTGAAGAAAAAGTCAAACATATAATGTTATTCTGTGTTTTAATATGTAGTAATACATAACATTATTAACATTAACAAATACCTATGTAGTGCTTCACATCTCTTCTTGCTGTTCTGTACAGTTCTTCTGCTCGAACACGTACTTCACTATTACAACGCCACATGGACATCTAAAAAAGAAAACATAGTTTTAGATCAATAATCACTATGTAAGAGTACATATATCCAAGAAAGTTTTTTTTTTTCACATACCTCAAACATAAGATCCTCTATCTGAGAAAAGTACATGTTTGATGCCATCATTCTGGCTAGCAAACAAACATCCCTTGTTACCTCAGGAGTAACCCTCGGATTGCCTGCATTTTAATCCAGAAGCAAAATTATATAAGTGATGAATGAAATCTTAGTTTTTTTGTCAATTAAGTGTATAAAATAGCTTAAACTTGCCATCACGGTCACCACCCATCCATGAAGAGAATTGAATTAGAGGTGCATTATAGGGAACACGTTCATTAATCCCAATATTCTTTAGGGCAGTGTCAACACGACGTAAGAATTTAGGAACACCCTTCCAGATTGTTTCATGGAAGTAACTCATTCCTGCTCTCATTTCATCTTGTGGTGTTGGTGGAGTCCTCCTGATTTCATCAGTACGGAATGCAGCTTGAATCTACAAATTACATAAAAAGCTATTAATAACAATGATCTTGCACACACAGTGCACCTTCACTGTAACTCGATTGCTAATCATTAATACTCACTTCTCTATGCAAAGCCTCATCCAGTTCCTGCTTATCATCAGGAGTGATGTCTTTGGCATACAACTGGGCCAGACAGTTACGAATCCTGCAAAGATAAAAGGGTCCATTTTGAAGTTGAGAAATCGGTCAAATTGGATGCATATATAGGATCGAAGGGTATACCTTCCATGCTTTTGAAGCAAAGATCTGCGGACGGATTGAGTTGGATGAGCAGTCAAGACCAAGTCAACAGTTTGATTCTTGAGTGCATCAAAAACCTCTTCAGGGGACTTGTTAAGCTTATGCACAAGTCTCTTGAAAGTTTCTTCAATATCTGATTCAGTTGTTGCATTAGCCTCATCAGCAAAATCACCTCTCTTCAGTTTGATTCTTCGGCGGTAAGCAATCTGAACTTCTTCAGCCAGATTGGCTAAGTTAAGCATGTGAGAAAAGGCTTTTGCAATGACAATGGAATCCCCTGGATCTAAACTTGTCAACACACTTCCAAGCTCCTCCAGCTTCTTCGGGTCATGTTTTCCTTCATATTCAGCAGATAGCTCATAGCATTCTTGAACCTACATAAGCAACATACTTACCCACTTATACATCTATGTGCATGTATATATATATTTTACAACAGCTAACCCACACACCATTTAAACCTACTCTAAATATACACCATTGTCCACTATGAGACTAGTACTCTCAACCACTAGGGAGAACAACTATAGTATACATCTTGATACCGCTAGACTACCAGAGTTATCAACTTATATAGCACTAGATTTCTTGAGATTGAGCTGGTAAACAAACTAAGAAAGAAGTGAACAATTCCTTTGGGGAATTATGTCAAACAGTTGGTGATCAATCAAAACAAAGAGTCCAGCAAAACCAGATAAGATAATAAACTGAAGATTCACATTCACCACTTCTATAAATCACATAATACCCAACTCTAATTAACAGTGATAATCATATCTCAACTCATTTGAGATCTAAATAATGTAATGGATTAAACAAAGGAACATCAAGATCAGAGTGTAAGCTAAAAAACAAACAATAATTTGAGTTATCATACCGCTTCCTTGAGATCTTCCCCATGCAAATCCTGAAGGATATCCAGAAACTTATCCAAAAGCAAAGCATCATACTCAATAAGCTTATCATCCTCAGAAACTTTTCCAGGGACTAAAAGCCTCAACTGAGCGTCGATCGATGCTAATTTCTCCAAATTCCTGTTAGCCATTACACACACCCTTGCTTAATTCCCCTCTAATCTGAAAAATCAACACAAAAACAACCATTTCAGCAGATTATCACAAACTTCTGATTAAGATTCATTAATCAAACCACAATCCGTATAAGAAACCCATCCAATAGATACTGTAAACCCAACAGAAATTAAGCAAATACTCATGCAAATGTTCAATTAGATCACCTGAATATTGGGTATATGCTCAGTGTTGAGACTTTGAGCAAAATGAATTGGGTATTTATAGATGAAGTATGAGATATGAAGTGTGTGAGTTACAGGTATCAACGATACAGAAACTCATCCAGTGACATCCACAAAGAGCAAACTCAGGGTTGAATTATTGGAATATTTTTGTGGATATTATTATTATATTAATAATTAGTCTTTTTCCTCTTTTTGTTTACTCTTTTGATATTTTTTTAATAATAACGACATAATCGTCCGCTTTCGTATGCATAACTAACGCAACTAATCGTTCGTTGAGAGTTTTGTGAATTAGAAAACAACGTAGTATTAAGCTTTACGTTATGGCTGGACATAAAACGATGTAATTTAACATCATCGACCACTAACACCGGAAAGACTCGCATTATAAAGTACAATAAAAAAAATAAACCAACCTGAAAATTATACATAAAAACGTTGAACCACGCACGAGAAATGTAAAATATTAAAAAAATAATAGCTAAGTCAATCCATCTCGCGCATTGTGACGGAAACGTTAAATGGGAAAATATGCGTAAAAACATTAAAGTCATACGCGCACGTTGCGACGTGTTAACTCGTAAAATTTAGACTGAAAAGTAAAATGAAAATTTTATAAAATATAAAAAGTATATGGGATCAAAGTTGAATATAAAAAATTATAAGGGTTAAGTTGTAATAATTTAGAAGCATTGGGGTGTAAAAAAATCCTAAACCCACTAAAGATTAAAGTACAAACCATAAAAGATTAAGAATTTAATAATTAGTAATATATAATTTATGTACGAGATATATACAATAAAGTTAGCAACGATGTAATTTTCAGTGAAAAATACGAGAACGTATGTAGTCATAAATACTTAATTCTCTTCAAACAAAGGTATTTTTATATTCAATATCGATTTCAGTGGTATTTTTATCGGTGGTACCCTCACTAGCTTTCATACACACACAAAATAAAAACAAAAAAACAAAAAAACAAAACAAAAAAACAAAACAAAAAAAAAACAAAACAAAATAAAACAAAACCTATATAATCATAAAGTTTCTGGACATACAACCCTCCCATAGAACTTTCTCGGGCTATCTCACACCTAATGCATACAGCTAGATTTGTGAATTTTTGACATAATACGAAATATGGTCATATCACAAACACACTTAGGGGTTGTTTGATTACTGCTGACTGAGTCAGAAGCTGACCCAGTAAGAAGTTCTGACTGGGTCTGCATCTGACTAAAACTTGGCTGTTTGATTTAGCATCTGACTGACTTTGCTGAATAAGAAAAATAACCATATTGTCCCGTTTGGTCAATTGATGTCAATCGAAGTTAATTATGACAAATTATTAACTACAAGTAAAATCATAATTTTTAAAACCTTTAGAAGAAAAAACATCATTTGAATCAAACCACATTAACAGAATATGAAATTTACTTAGAAAAAATGTGAAATCCAATGGATAACACCACAATCTCCATTACATTAACCCCATTGACTCTCACTTCGTGTATGCACATTCACACACACCTCTCATCCACATCAACCACCACAACAACAACCACCACCACAACAACCACCGATGGCAGCCACACTCTCCACCACCATGGCCATGCTCAACGCCAAATGCATGACCTCCAACAAGCCCTCAAAACCCCTCATCAAACCCACCTCCTTACTCCTCCCCAAATCCACCACCACCACCACCACAATCTCCGCCGGAAACGCCGTCGCCGGAGGGGGGGTCGTCGAGCAGGGAGGTCGTCGCGCAGGGGGGGTCGAAGAGCAGGGAGTTCGTCACGCAAGGGGCTGGTCAAGCAGCGCAGGGGGCTGGTCGCGCAGGGGGGGGGGGTTGTCGCGCAGGGGGCTGGTCGCGCAGGGGGTCCGCCGTCGGTGGTTGTTCGGTGGTCGCGCAAGGAGGGTGGGTAGGGTGGTGGCCGTCGGTGGTCACTCGGTGGTCTGGGTCAGCTTTGTTTAATTTCAGGTCTGGGTCAGCTACTTAGACCCGGTCAGCAGGAAACAAAATGCATATCAAACGGGCTGACCCGCTGAGCGGGTCAGCCAGTCAGCCGGGTCAGCCGGGTCAGCCGCAATCAAACACCCCTTTAGCTAAATGGGTGAGTGTGAAGTTAGTATGATGTGTTTTTGAGTTCACCTGGTTATTCTGGTTAAATTTAAGAGTAATTTTATTTTTAAAAGTAAAACTTACTAGGTATTTTATGTAAAAAGTTAATACATAAATAAACAAATCATCTTCCATAACAAGTGCAATTATTTTATAGGTATTTGATTTCTTGGTGACAAAAAAATCAACATACAAGTCGTTTTCAAGTTCACATCTCTTACATAATTTTTGTGTATGCATAATTTCCAAATTCATAGAAAATCTTCAAGGTTCTATCAGATATGGTCTTTAACATGCAAATTTGACACGTTAACGCCTCTATGTACAGAGAATATCGTTGTACTTAATTTCCATTTCTCAATATATATACAAATATTCACACACACATGTATATGTATCATGACAAAAAGAAAATTGTTCGATTCATCTTTTATGGAAGATTTTGTTTGTTTCAGTTTTTTGTTTGTTTTAGTTTTTTGTTTGTTTCAGTTTTTTGTTTGTTTTACTTTTTTTTTTTGTTTGTTTTAGTGAGTAAGTACGGCTCTACGAACACTCCTTGGTCAAGTGGCAAGAATTCATGCCTTTTCGTGATATGAAAGATCCAATTTTGCTTTCTATTTCCTCTTTCCAATTTAATTTTTTCACAAGTTTTTCATAAATTCACATGATTTCAACCACAAAAATATAGTCTCAATATGGTCCACGTATAAGTTCATTATCCTTTTCATGGATTTTGTTTTGCTTTTCTATTGAGTAAAGAGAAATATTCGAATAAAAACTCAGATGCTCGTGTCCTGGTGTCTTTTTAATGTTCTAGACGTAAAAAAATAACAAATGCAAAAAGAAAAACTATCAACAAACATAAGCTTATAGTTAGTTTTAAAACAACACTTTAAAATTATTAAATATTAGTCATGTCAGTGAAATAATACGTAGTGGTTTAATTCGAATACAAGTTTGAATTTATTTTATTTTTATTGTCAATTACACTTATAGTCTTTATTTGTTTGATGAAAATTATGATTTAGTCTAATAATTTCAGACTAGTTTTCAATTTCACGAAAGACACTAAACCAATCCACTCATGCAACTTTACAGTAAATGGAACTTAGGGTGTGTTTGATTTCGGCTGATCGGGCTGACCCGACTGACTGGCTGACTCGGTCAGCGGGTCAGCCCGTTTGATATGCAATTGGTATCAGCTGACCGGATCCTTTGCAGCTGACCCAAACCTGAAAATAAAAAATGCTGACCCATCCATCTTCATCAAAAACACAGCAGATCCACCCCACCCACCCCCCTTTGCGCAGCCGGCCGATCCACCCCACTCACCCCCCTTGCGCAGCCGGAAGACCCACCCCCGAGCACCTCCCCTGCGCGATTCCTCCTCTGCGCGATTCCTCCCCAAGACCAAGAAAAGGGGCGACCGTAGTTCACCCCCGCACACCCGTCGACGACCCCCTCGCGACCCGCAGGCAGTCGCCCCCTCGCGACTGGCAGGCAGTCTCCGTCGCCGCCGTCCGGCGCTCCTTCATCCGAACTTCGTTATGTTAACCTTCCCTCCGGATTGGAATCGAAAGTGGTAGGTGGTGGTGGTAGATCTTGGTGGTGGTGGTGGGTAGTGAAGGATTTGAGATGGTGGATGATGGAGGGGGATCTATGGAGCTTCGATTTATCAGAAATGGTGTGGTTTGTTGCAGTAGGTTTTTGGGTGGAAGATTGATTGTTATTGTTGGAGGTGACGAAGATGGTGGTGGTTGTGGTGGTGGTGTGGTGATGGTGTGGTGGTTTCGATTTTGATTTAGTAGTTGATTAAAGATTGTTAATGATTCTAGTTGATTAGAAAATATACGGTTTTTGACTCATTCGTATACTGAATCAAATAGCCAAGTTTCAGTAAGATCTGTCACACCCCAACCTTGACGGCGGAAACGTCGAGGTGTGAGGGTTAAGATTGTTCACAGCCACATAACGCTATTATTAAATCCCAAATATATTATTCATAAGCTTTCAAAATTACATTACAAGCATAAGTCTCAATAATGAAATAAGTTTCAACATGAAATAACAAACATAATCATTTTGTTTACTAACTAGGTCTAAGTCCTAGAATATGCCAGCAACATAAGTTCACTTCAAAACTTGGGGGTTTTCCTGAAACATGATAAAAATAAAAGGTCAACTATAAATAGTTGGTGAGTTTCCAAGGTTTTCATACATAATATGAAAATGGTTACAAGTAGCAATTCATGTCATGGATTATAAGCTAGTAAGGTTATAGAACACATATCGTTACAACCAAACCTCGATTTGATTACAAGTATAAAAGATTGGCTAAGTGTATTTGGTTCCCTAGTGCACAAGCGTACGGCCCCTAGGAGTCGGCAATACCTCGACTTTAGCATCAAATAGGCTTGTCAGGCCCAAAGATCTAAGACGTCGCCAGGCTAGCAATAGTTAATGATTGTAAACAAACTATGTATCTCATATAAACACTTACAATACACAAATAACCATGACAAATAATAAGTTGAATTGCATGTGATTTACAAGTCTCAAACGTGTATAAGTGTATCATGTATAAGCAATCATGTTTCACCCCAAAATAGTGTGAAAAATGTAAAAAAAGGGGACAAGGAAAACTCACATGAAAATAAGCATTTCAAGATGATATAAAAGATTACAAGATAAATCCCAAGTGTCCATTACAAGCACCTAAATATATAATTTACAAGATGAAGATTAAGGTTAATATATTGATTAACGTTTAAATAAGAATTAGGGTTTTGATGAGTAATTATGTTTATAATGATGATGATAATAATTTAAACGAGGTTCCAAATGGTTTCTTTTACAAGTTGTTTAAACGTATAGATTTCAAGATTAGGTTTAATAATAAGATTACAATTTTTAGACATGTACTAGGGTTCCCAATAGAACTTGGAAGTTTAAATAAGTAATTAAGTAAAATAATAAATCATTTAGGTTTAATAAAGAGATTTAAATCAATTAAACCAATAATATGTGGAAAGAAATAATTAATTTAAAAAAAATTAACTATTTAAAAGTTGATAAGGATATTACATATTAAAATCATATTATAAAGTTTTAAGCTTATTAAAATGATTTATTATAAAGGTTTTTAAAACCTTAAAATAAAGCAAATTATATTGTTTTATAATTTTCAAGAATTTAAACAAAAGTTAACGATTATATTCATTAAATGGTATAACATGCTCAAATGATTTGATGAATAATAAATTATTTAAATAGTCATTTTAACAACTACTTGAATAATTATTTATTATTTAGATTTATAATATTTTAATAATATTTGAACCATAATAAGTTTTATTACACAAAAGAATTTATAACTTTTTAAAATAAAACTCCATTTAAAATATCGTGATTTAAACGATAAAATCTAAGGGAAAGTTCGGATCATTACTATTTTGTTAATTATTTAAAATCTATGTTAATAATTCAAAAATAACCTTTAAAATGTTTTATTACAAAGGTTTTTAATTGTTTAGTATTTTAAAATATTACTAAAAATTATTTGACAACTTAAAATACATTTAAAGGTTATAAAATATTTTTTTATATTTATTAGAAATTTTCTAAAGTTGATTTAAGGCTTAAAAAGCCATTTTAAAAAAATATGGGGGTGCCCGGGGTTCGAACCCGGGACCTCCAAGGTAGCATGAGAAGACTTAACCGGTGAACCAAGGCATACAGCCGTGGTATCACCCGGTTTTTAAATCTTAAAAACACACTCACAAATGAACCCCCAATTTACATAAGAACCCTAGATCAATTGGACCCAAAATTGAACATGAATCCGTTGCTTTTAATGTCGACTAACATAGGGCTTTTGATCCCTATGTAAAATCGATTATAATGATATGCTTAATTACCCATTTCGAAGAAAGATCATTGAAGAACAGATGGGAAACGGTCGCGGCTGTCGAAGCTTGTTCCAGTTGAAAATAACAATGACACTCGAATTCGTTTTACAGGAAGCTTCTAATGATGATGATGATCAATTGCCCTTTGTCAATTTTGAGTAATGGAACCGAGAAGTTGGAAAACGGCTAAGTTGCAGGTTCGGATATTGGTTATGATCGAAGATGTTGTTTTTTGTGTTTTACAGAACAAATTGAGGGTTGCAATCGATTAGAATTAGGTATACGATGGTTCATGTTCGATTAATTAGACTATTATTGAAAGTTAATGCCCGAACGACTATGGACTTGAAGATGCTTCGGTTTTGCTTTCGTTTAGTCTAGTAACCGATGATTAAAGGTGATTATTGTGTGTGTTTAAGTTCGAGACACGTTCACGAGACGGTTAGGAATGAATTGGCATCAAAAATCGACGGTTTCGAATGGATTTGGGGCTGCCGGAGGGTTGGCCGGAGCTCTTCGCCGGAAATACGGGGGTGAAGGGCAAAGGGGGGTTGGGTTTTGGTTAATTACATCCTTGGTCCCTGTAGTTTGAAATGTTGTTATTTTATGTGAAAACTTAGGTTTAAGTTTCTAATTTGTCATAACAAACCCCTAGACTTATGTAACTCAAGTTTTTTTAAACATTTTTAAGTTTTAACAATTTTATAAATTGTTACAATGTTATAGTTAACAATAATATTATCACTAGTATTATCATTACTATTATGGTTAACATTATTATTATTATTACCATTAATCGTATTATTATTACTATTATTATTGCTATTAGTTATTATTATCATTATTAATAATATTATTAGTAATAATAACAATAACATAGTTATTATTATTTTAATCACAATTATTTTTAAGATTTTTATTACTTTAAGTTAAGTTTTATAATATTAAGTAAACATTATAACACTTATAATGTTGTTGTTATTTATTAAATTAATTTGTTAACCACCAAATTAATTATAAAGCATAATAAACCCTCAATGTTTCACAAAAGACATAAAAGGTCCTTTTATAAACTTAACGAAGTTACCCTTTTACTTAACAAAAATACGAGATGTTACAGTCTCCCCAACTTAAAAGAATTTCGTCCCGAAATTGAGAATGAACTTAAATGAACAAAGGAATTGAAATGAAAAGTGAGTGTTCAACGAGCAGTATTTGACGTTTGATTACAGGTGGAACGCTTCACCTTATGGAATCTTACAAGATTCTCAGCATAATAAACGCGAGACGTTTTGAGATAAAGCGTTGAAAACGATAACGAGCTACCGTGGTACCTTAGATTCAGAAGTCACGACTTCTAGAATGTAATTTCGTAGTAAATTGATATCTAGAAATCAATAAAGGACCAACAACGATAAGAAAGGTTAACCGTCAGGATTTAAGAATCCCAAACGTCACTATATGAAACGGTCTTAACGCATATCCTATGAATATGTATCTCTCTTTTGACCAATCATTGGTCTAAGAATTATACGATATGCGAAGATTTTGAAACAAGTTCACGACGATGGTTGGGAACATTATTGAAAGCAGAAAAGGAACCGGTCATCCAAAATAACGATCGATGTTTTAACGCCATACCACGGTATACGAATTCTTGAGTTAGATACAAGTCAATTTATTGACTCATTATCTCACATGAGTCAATATGGGATTAGTCAATTGGTCTATAATGCACCAATTTTCAGTATGACATCCAAAATAAGAGACATTCGGTGATGAGAAATAAAACAGGAGATTCACAGGAACACGAAGGTTAGGTGTTGTCCTATATGAATGTGAGACACTTGGACATATACCAAGTTATGTCTTTTCTTTCTATGCCAAACCCATGACTACAAATTACGAAATTTTATGAACCTTTATATCCACATCACAACGAGGATAATAACAAGTCTTGTTGTTCAAAACCAAGATAAAATTTCAATGACTTTCAAGGTTAAGGATTAAAGACGATTTAAGAAATGACATGAACAATAGGAATTGTACTTATATTTTGCAAGGTAGCAAATTTCCAAGTATAGTTTGCATACACTGTTCATCAACCCATGAGTACAGTCGAGAACATTCGTATGACTAGAAAGACATAACCACAAGTTGATAATGTCTTTATTTAGTAGAAAGATTGTTTAAGAAGACTGCCATCATACAATCATGTGTTGATGATATCTCAAAATGAAAGTTGATAAGTAGGAAATAAATGGTTCGATATAGCTAGATCAAATCAAAACATAAGGATAAGGGGAATGAAATCAATTTAAATGCTCCAAGCTCGGAATCCAAAATTAACCTAGAGTGATCGGGTCTCCTTTCAAGTTCAGAATTCATGCTTTGGCTTGATAGGTCCAAACACTGACATTGGTTCACCCTTCAAGTTACTACATGTTTCTTGTCACTTGATTAAAACCTTGGTAAGTTGGAGATCATGAAATGAGAATAGTCATCAAGGTGCGGTTTTCACTCCTAACTTGATGGTGCATTCCCAAGGTATGACCGTTAGCTTACCAATCAAAAAGTTTGATCCCAACTCCTTGTTGAGGATCCACAGAAATAAGACGAGGTAACTCACCATTAAGGTAAGGGAAATCACTCCTATCTTAACGGTGAAGTTTTACAAAAACAAAATATAACAAGATAAACTTCTTCATCAAAATCCAGAATTCACTCCTACTTTGATGAAGTCGTCTCATTTGAACAAATACAATTCAATAAGATGATATTATCATCAAGGTATGGAATCCACGCCTATCTTGATGATTGAATTTCATAATAGCAAGAAAACAGTCGAAGATTGACATTTGTCACCAAAGTACGGGTTTCAATCCTATTTTGGTGAGATCATGTCATTTGTGAAATGCCAATTCAAAGAAAATAATTTAAGTCAATCCTCGGGATAAGGAAATCACCCCGATCCAGAGGATGAAATTTTATAGATCACAATTGGAAACCATTTATCGAAACGAATAGAGAATCATCAAAGTAAGGGAATCACCCCTATTTTGATGAGTTAGAATCATTTAGGAGATACGTGTGTTCTTAGTCATAAGCTGACTTGCAAACACTTGCATCTCTCACGGTGCAGATGGTACGGAGTTTGACTTAACGACGAGAGGAAAATAATATCAATTGGAAATTCGAAAAATTTCAAGTTACATCATTGTAACAAAAAGGAAAAATCATGCTTACAAAATTTAAGGTCAAAGTTCGAGGTAACAGGATTAGTTATGATGGTGTTCAAATCTTGAATGGTTTAAATCGGGAAGACTAAATCAATGACAAGAGTGATTCAACACCACGACGAGATGTGAACATTCGATTCACAATTGAAGGAATTACACGAACTTCTCAAGATGTGAGGTCAAACATAACCTTATTGAAGACACACGTACTTATAAGTGATCACTCATCTCAAGGGTTTCGGGTCAAATGAATGGATTCAATGATCGAGTCAAATCACCATTCACACTTTGCCTAGACAAAGTATCTCGAGATGTAGGAATTCCACCTATAGCATTGCATGTTCTTAGTTATGGGACGCATCCTTAAGAAGACTTGAGAACCATAAGTAACGGTTTAAAGTTTTTGAGGACCATTTGGTTTATATTCCCAATAGCTTTGGGTATATTAAGATCCATGTTCACGTTGGTCAAGATATAGAAATAGTTACATGAAACGCTCAACGTGTAACGGTGTTTAAACGTAAGAGTTGAAATGTCGGTTAGGTTCAATATTAACAGGAACATTATGTATGATAAGAATGAAGTGATACCAGTTCAAGGAATCAAGATTTTAAGATACGAAAAGGATGGTTCCATTTGGTAACGCATTACCATTTGGAATCGTTGACACACGTCAAGGTAAATTGACCCATTTGCCATAGAGACTTGTGTATGTTGACCATAGTTTATCACTCATCCCAGAAATCCCCAGGTAAGCATAACTGGTCTCACAATGAGATTTATACGATATGCTTGCCTTAGCCTGAAGGCCTTTTGCCAGGAAATCCAGAATACAGGTGTCTATGTGCCACACAAATTTATTTGGTTTATGAAATCAAAACCTTGATGAGATTTTCATAGATTAGACATAGAGTCTAAGGAATTGACCCACGATGATAAGTGTAGATTCCACACGTCGTTGAGAATAGATTTAGGAAGTTCATTTGTCGGGGAGAATCAAAGAGTTAAAGTTAAGTTTAGGGAGACAAGTAACTAAGTTTAAGCATACATAAGGCAATCCTATGCTAAGGCATCAAGTTGCACAAAAGGCATAGCATTATGTAGCATGCAAACAATAAGTAAGCACAAAGTATAATGATCTTTCTATGAGGTTCATGCAACTATAGTCTAGGTCACCATTTCTAATAACCTAAATCCCTATAGTTATGGGCTCTGATACCAATCTGTCACACCCCAACCTTGACGGCGGAAACGTCGAGGTGTGAGGGTTAAGATTGTTCA